>JAJOOO010036265.1:0-26461 GCA_029582685.1 Solanum piurae
TTTTTTTCCCCAAAAATTCTACTCTTTAGTTTCTAATTCTAAACATGCATAATATATTTTAGTTAAAAAAAATTTGTAGAAATGTGGTGTGGATGATGAGAAAACAAAAGACGTTAAATGTGGTAACACGAAAAGGACAAAGTTATCCAAGGTATGTTATATTATTATTTTTCTGTTTAAAAAAATGATTTTTTTGCTGCTTTATTTTTTTTGTACTTGATAATGTTCATTTTGTATTTTAATTTATTTTTTAATTTTGAAAGTGATTTACTTCTTTACTAATATAGAATGACATATATTAGTTGTTTTTATTTGTTATTTACAAAATTTGATTATATAATTATATAAATGTGTTATTGTTATTTGTACAAATTATATTGGTATATAAAATGATATAAATTATGATTTAGAATGAGATTTGTAGTCATCTATTCATTTTAAGTGACATTCACATTTTACAGTTTTCATGGCTCTATTCTTAGTTCTTTGACTTAAATGAATTATTTATTTATTTTAAAAAATTATAGCCAAAGAAGAAACAATTACATTGGTGTTCCTACGTTAATGTTAATGTGTTCAACGAGATAACTGAACGTCTTTCCAAAGTCAACATGCTTCACTTATTTAAGGAATCTCCTTTTGGATATCTACTTGATTTGTTTCCAATAAAGGTTCAATCCCAACTCATTAGAAGCTTGATGTATGCTGAGATAAAAAATGATCGCGACAATATGTTCATCGTCAATTTGAACGGTAAAGAACTCCATTTTGACATTAAGGAATTTCTCATTGTAACTGATTTTAAATGTGGGGGACAGATAAATTATTTTTAAACCCGACAGTCCATCAAAGCTTATAAATTTGTACTTTCCTAATTCTTCTGATAAAGTTCTTAAGGCTGACCTAATTATCTTCATCCTTAATCAATCCTTCTTCCTTGAAAACTCTAATTAGATCATCCTTAAGAATTTTATCAGAAGAATTAGGGAAGTATAAACTCATAAGCTTTGATGGACTGTCGAGGTCAAAAAATAAAATTTGTCTGTCCCCCACATTTAAAATCAGTTACATTGCAAAAAAAATTAATGTCAAAATGGAGATCTTTACCGGTCAAATTGACGATGAACATATCGTCGCGATCATTTTTGGTACATCAATCTTCTGATGAGTTGATGTAGAACCTTTATTGGAGGCAAATCAAGTAAATATCCAAAAGGAGATTTCTTAAATAAGTGAAGCATGTTGACTTTGGAAAGACGTTTAGTTACTCCGTTGAATACATTGACGTAGGAACATGTGATTGTTCTTCTTTGACTATAATTTTTTTTTTAAAAAAGTAAATAATTTATTTAAGTCAAAGAACTATGAAAACTGTAAAATGTGAATGTCACTTAAAATGCATAGATAACTACAACTCTCATTCTAAATCATAATTTATATTATTTTATATACCAATATAATTTGTACAAATAACAATAACACATTTATAAAAACAACTTAATTATACATGTCATTCTATAATAGTAAATCACTTTCAAAATTAAAATATAAAATGAACATTATCAAGAACAAAAAAATTATTTTCTCAAACAAAAAAAATATAGCATACCTTGGATAACTTTATCTTTTTCGTGTTACCACGTTTGACATCTTTTGTTTTCCCATTATCCACACAACATTTCTAGAAAAAAAAAATTAACTAAATATATTATGCATGTTTAGAACCAAAGAGTACAAAAAATTTGGAAAAAAAAAAGATACCTTGGAAATTTTTTGAGATTCTGATTTGGTCACCTTGTTGAGACAGATTCTTTTTGTAATTGGTATATGTCTTCAAAATCGCTATCATGAGGGTACTCAACATTCGTAATGACTTTCTCCTTACCCTTTTTTCCTCCGTATTTGGATGTAACAATGTTTGATTTTACACCATCTTCTTTCTCTTTATTCTTTTTATTTTTTGTTTCATTGACCTCAACTATACGAACTTCACTACCAGATGGATTACCTATTTCAAATTCACTTTTGGGAGAAGGGGTGAGAGCAATCAACTGAAAATTTGGTGTTGAACAAACAATCGTACTGTTGATATTGGTATTATACTTCATCAAACAAGGACTCTATCGGGGAGTAGTCATAATCGATTTTTCAAGAAGCAAGAACAATTTTTTTGTGTTGTAACAGATGATCTTTTGAAAAGAAACAAAGAGTTTGAAAGCAATTTGTTAATCAAGAAAGAGATACAATCCTTTTCTTGATAAGGGTGATATTGAAAAATAAAGATGAAAAGAGTAGTAATTAGTGTGTTAATATCGAGGAAAATAAGAGTACAACAGTGGTATTCATCCGTGCGGAGGTTAATCAGAGAGAGAAAGTGAGATATTTATTAAAGGAATGTATCCGAATATAATTGGGATTCTAAAATGTAAATAAAATATGAGTCCCATAAAATCAGCTCACTAACAAAAAAAAATAGTTCTTAAATCGTGTAAATTATTATTTTTTTAATAAATTGTCATGTTGGTAATTAAAATGTTATTGTTATAAATAAAAAGACTAAAATAATATTATGTAAATTAAGGTCTTAAATTATATATTATTGTAATTTTTTCATATTTGATATGGAAATGAATTTAACTAATGAAACTTGAAGATTCAAAGTTATGTTATTTCCCTTATCAATTAAAAACCCTAATTAAATGTTCCTTATTTAAATAATATAACATATACATTAATATTTATTCACAATTTTGTCAAATAATATTGCATGCGTTTCAAAGTTTTTTGTCTCTCTACACGATATGTTTTTCCCTTCAAGAAATAAATCCCACAAATTGTTCAAAATTATTAAGAAAATCTCTAGTATTTTCTTCATTTCCTCATCAAATAATCCCTCCAAAAGCAAAAGAATTAGAAAAAAAAAATCCCTCCTACTAATTGTTACTCATCAACATTGAATCTTTATGAATGTAATTGTCAATATCATGAAAATGAAAGAAAAAAAGTTCAAAAAGGAAAAAATATTTTTTGCCAAGAAAAATTGCAATATGGAAAAGAATTTTGGAGAAATCATGATGATGACGACGACAAAGATGAAGAAGCTACTTTTGAGGTAAGAAAAAGATTATAGCAAAGAGCTGAGGAATTTATTAAGAGATTTTATGAGGAGCAAAGTTTACAAAGACAAAATTTGGAGTAGTGTTCGATGAAAATAATTTACCAAGTATTAATTAAGAATGTCTGTAAGAGAATATTTTCCTTCAGTCCCTGCTTGGGTCAATGAAAATTCACTCTTTTCGAAAAGATAATAATATATTTTCAGAAAACTCCTATATAAATATATGGTCACATTAACATTATAATTAATAATTCTTTAAAAGTACGAATATATATATAAGACATTTTAGTGAAATATGATTCTATAGTATTTTATTTTTTGTTAAAACTTAAATCTAATTGAACCTCATCTCTAACTTTTTTTATTGCAAATCTTTTTGAGTGCATGTGGAATGATCTTTTTTGTACTCACATAATATTTTACGTATTTAATGTGTCATTGTTGATTCTGTGAAACCTTTTAAATGAGAAGTCATTTTTGGATATAGTTTCAAGAAATTTCCTATCTTGTTGATATAATTTATTCTCTCACCATCATATATAGAATGTTTTTAATAAAGATATAATAAATAATATTTTATTATTAAAATATAACAAACATTATGTATAATGAATTTATTTTTACAATGAATCATTGTATTCTTGAATTTATTTTACAATGAATAATTTAACAAAAAAGTATATTACATTGAATCATAATTATACTTTATGTATAATAAATTTATTTTTTATAGGAATTTAATAAATATGATACATAGTTTAGTAAGATACAATGATTTTGATATATTCATTGTACTTTTTATATAATATTTTTTTATGTAAATTTAATAAATATGATACATAAATTAATAAGATATGATAATTTTTTCTACCTCATCGGAAAAACTTTTAATCCACAAAGATATTTATATGGAAATGAATTTAACTAATGAAATTTGAAGATACGAAATAGTACCAATTCCTTTATTAATTAAAACCCTAATTAAATGTTCCTTATTTAAATATAATAACATATACACTAATATTTATTCACAATTTTATCAAAGAATATTGCATGCGTTTCAAAGTTTTTTTTTCTCTACACAATATGTCTTTCCCTTCAAGAAATAAATCCCACAAATTGTTCAAAATTATCAAGAAAATTTCTAATATTTTCTTCATTTCCTCATCAAATAATCCCTCCAAAAGCAAAAGAAATAGAAAAAAAATCCCTCCTACTAATTGTTACTCATCAACATTGAGTTTTTATGAATGTAATTGTCAATATCATGAAAATGAAAGAAAAAAAGTTCAAAAAAGAAAAAATATTTTTTGCCAAGAAAAATTGGAATATGGAAAAGAATTTTGGAGAAATTATGACGATGAAGAAGATGAAGCCACTTTTGAGGAAAGGCAACGGTTGGAGCAAAGAGCTGAGGAATTTATTAAGAGATTCTATGAGGATCAAAGTTTACAAAGGAAAATCTCGGAGTAGTGTTTGATGGATTACGTATTAATTAATATTCGATTGATTGATCTGAGGTTATCGACAAAAAAAAATTGTTGACTCAAGTATTTCTGAATCACGTGTAATGATCGCATTGCGACCTAAAGTAATTTAAGAAAAGCTAGTTTGAGCCTTGAGGAGTATAGAACTTTTGACATTTTGTACATAACTTGAAATTCAGAATTTCAAGTTGGTTATTGGTTTGAGGACTTTGTGGTCTTTTTGGGTTGTTTTTTTTGTTTGTTAGCTGAGTTCTAAAATAAAGTTATTAAATTCTATCGAACTCATTTTAGTAGGACCGTTTCTTTTTCTTCTTAATTTATCGTTTAATTAGATGTTGATTAACTTTTTAGCCTTTTTTTCTCATTTTATACAAGGGAATTCAGAAAAATAACTAGGACTTATATGACCTAAAGCAACTTTTGAAACTCCGTTGTTACTTTTTCTAAAAAACAGGAAAAATGTACGTCAATATTCGATTAATTAAGTATAGAATAAATATATTTATGTTTGATTTGCGTAGTATTATTTTTCAACGAAGGATATTCAATGAAACTCCCTTCGTTCAACTTAGCTTTGCCCCTGTTTACGTTAAATACATTGTTTAGATAATTAATGTAGTTTAATTAATGGGTGAGTTACATCAGTTTTAGCATTTATTTACCATTACTTTTATACTTCTTTCTATTTTCATATTAGTTGAAAATTAAACTATGTGAATTCTGATCAATATTTTAGAATATATATTCTTATCAAATTGACACGAAAAAGGTTCTTTTTGTTTTTGTGTAACTTTTGAATAGATTATGTTATTTCATTGTTTGATCCTTCACTTACAGGCTTGATAGTCAACTATCTTGATTTGTCTTCGACTTTGATTTATTACACCAAAAACTCTAACAAGCCCTAAAATTATACCAAGCGAATGTTGTTTTACGTTTGATCCTATGTACCCATTAAATACTATGCATTCTCCACTTCTAAATCTCGCAAGAATAAAACGTGCTTTTTCCATATTTCTTATATATATAGACTAATTTCCCTATGATAAAGATATAACTAGTAATATATCTAGTACAATTTGATAAGTGAATCAAATAATATCGTGTTTATTTGAACCCATCATTTTCAACGCAGAACGTAAATATATAGAGTAAAACTCAACAAATTGCAACAAATACTAGATATTAACTCATAACTTTAAAATTATAATGAATTCAATAAAAAAAATGAGACCCTCAAAAGCTTGATACAAACAAACGGATTTTTGTTCTATGAGGAAACGCTTATGATACTAGAACTTTAGCAACCCAAAGAAAATATCAAAAAAAATTGTGTAAATCCAATCCGAAGAAAAAGAAATAAAGAGATTCTTTAAAAGTTGAACGAATAGAGTTTAAATCCCGAATCTACCTCTAGTACACAATTCTTTTTTATGAGTCTATAACATGTTCATGTTTAAACTTTTTAAGAAGAAAACATCTGGTATAGTAACTTTACCTCATTCCCAAACATATTTGTACAAAATTTTGTACTCCAAAGCCTTTTGATGCAAACAGATTATTCCTTTCCATCCATAGAAAAAGGAAGAAGTTATTCCCATCTACAAAGTGTGTCTCAAACATGGATTATCATATACAATAAGAAGTTTTTCGAGTAATCCAATTCCCTCGTGGTGTGACTTCAATGGCGTGAATCTAGATTAGTTGAACTTGTG
This sequence comes from Solanum piurae, assembly GCA_029582685.1. Lineage (NCBI taxonomy): Eukaryota > Viridiplantae > Streptophyta > Magnoliopsida > Solanales > Solanaceae > Solanum > Solanum piurae. The sequence continues at coordinate 6,321 of JAJOOO010036265.1, forward strand.
GTTTGGACATCGAAATGCTTTCAATGTGTACTTCACCATAAGCACAGTCTCGAAATTGATCCTGTTTAAATTACTCTAGATAAATGGTTTATTTGTAAACTAACATGAAGGTGTTTCCACACAACTGAAAGGTAAAAGTAGAATACTAAACATGCCAGCCAACTATGATGTTCGCGCTAGGATATGGATAGGATTTAGAGAACAAACCTCTTTCGACTAAATGGCCAATTTTGTGAACTTAGCAACAAAGAGTCCACTTGTACAAGATGTCAAAGGATCAAATCGTAAGGTTTTTTGTATTCGACCACTCTTGCATGGCCAATTTTTGGCAGCAGTAATCTCCAGCAATTCTGAAAAATAAATAAGAAAACTGACTGCATCAATACAACAAAAAACAGGGAACTGGTAGACGGAAAAGTGTCAGAGATGAGGAAAGCCTGTATTCATTCGCAAGGACTATGAATCAACGGTGTCTTTCACGCAATTCATATGAACTCTAATGATGATTTACAATGCAGCTGAATAAAACCCGTCTTATGTAAGGCTTTTGTTATACTTTTACTTACATTATACGGCCTCTGCCAACCCCCTCAAACCAGTTAACTTAGAAGTCCCTAGCCAGGTGATAAAAAGGAGCAGCCCGGTGCACTAAGCTCCCGCTATGCACAGGGTTCGGGGAAAGGCCAGACCACAATGGTCTATTGTATGCAGCCTTACCCTGCATTTCTGCAAGAGGCTGTTTATTTCCGAATGGTTCAAGTATAACTTTCAAAACAGCAGCTGAAGCAACTTCACTATAGGTATATATGCAATGGATAATGAACAACTTTAACCACATATGTGATCATATCTGGCACCCAGCTTGTGAAATTACAAGCACCTCAAGCTATCAGTTTCTAGATTTATTACAAAAGTAAAATTTTACCTGCAGATGTGTTCTCCGAAAGGAACCGCTCGACCACATCTTCATTCTGAGCAAAGGTTAAACTATTTGGTACACGCACAAAAACAACGAAAAGGATTTATGAGTATCAATAGAATGGATAGAAAAGAGGATTTGTAGCCATGGGATTACAAGCCGATGGACACCTGCAAGTGCTATAGACAAGGGCTCCCCCAACTCTGAGCAATCTGAATCCATTAGTCAGAAGTTGCAGCTGCAAGAAAAGGATAAATTATTGTGCGCAAAGACATAGGAAAAAACAAACTTGAGCAATGAGAAGAACTTTGAATGAGGAATGAAGCACCAAGATGAGAAAAATTCACTTAAACGTGGAAATTTAACTACATGTGGCTGAATTTAGAAAGATTTATCTATTCATGAGAGATAATTTTGAGGACACCAAAGCTGGAGCAGAAGAGAGATTATGCCCATCCTCCAGAAGTAGCAAGTGTTACATGCAAAACTATAGAGCTGCAGAATCTTCCCTACCACATTTCCAAGAAACAAGCTCAATTTTTTTGTGATGATAGAACCCAGTCACCAACTTCTCTGAATTAAGAAACTTTACAGCTTGGGACTGGACCCTCTTCTATAACCTTTACTAATTAAAGAGTACCTACTACCTAGTAGCCCACAATAAAATTCATCTCCAAACTAAAGTTACAGTCGAAAGTGCTACTAAGACCTGGAACAAACATCTGAATTAATGGCAAAACTTGGACGTGACTTACTAAATTCATTTTGGCATACCTAATTGTGATTCTGGTTCTAAAAATATCGAAGAGCAATAAGCTTTGAAATGTCTTTTTTTATTCTTATCACGCAACAATATGTATGCCAGATAAGATCTACTGATTCTGAGACAGTGCTTTTGAAATTCTTTCCATGGCCTTTTCTTCAGAAAGTCTCCACAAATAACGCACAAGTTAGACCTAGAATCAATATCATACTCACATCTTGTCATTATGGGTATGCTCATGCTTTTTGAGAGTTAGAGACTATTCTTGAGGAAGATGCAATTATCTAAAGCGTCGAGTATAGTATATATGTGATCCAGACAACAGACATTTAACAAGAAATTAGAAAACCAGCAAAATCCACAAAGAGGTGCAAAGTTGCATCTGTACATTCTCATGTTTTTTTACAACAACAACATATACCCAGTGTATTCCCACAAATGGGATCTAGGGTAACTGGGCAAGTAAGATGTACGCAGACCTTACCCTAACTTTGTGGGGTAGAGAAGTTGTTTCCAATAGACCCACGGCTTAAAAAGTGTAATCAGAGTAGAAAGGAAATAACGACTGCAAAAATAGCAAGATAAACAAACCAAATGAAGTAATATGTAGTAGTAAATTAAAAAAGAAAAACAAGATACTATGTGATACAAGATAAGATCAACAATTAAGGAGAAGATAAAACGAGACAACCCCCTGCCTCTCCCACATAAAAGTACTACAACACTCGGCTACCTACCACCCTTCTATCCTAATCCTCGACCTTCATACCTTCCTATCTAGGGTCTCCTCAGTAAGTTGAAGGTGTGCCATGAAATTATTGATATGACTATTCATCTGATATACTGTTATACTTCATTTTATTATTTTCTAGTAACAAGGCAATTATCATTAAGGAGGTAAGACATAAATTATATAAACAGTTTCAAACTACTACTCGCCACGAACCAAGCATAATTATCCAAAATTATACTAATTTTTACAAGCTATGAGCCAATCTCTGTTGTTAATCAGTAGCTGTATCAGCTGCAAAAATTGGCAGAGTGTTTTCAAGGCAAAATATATATGTAGGTCTGGAAAAACAAGCTAACTTCAGCACCTGAAGGACAGTCAGATCATCGGTTCTTTCTGCATCTAGCACACGGCGCTGGAAGGTTGTCCAGCCCCATTGCTCAAATTTCTGAACATGCTTAATAGAACCATCATGGGTACATTCTGCATCCACAAGAACCTGACTTAAACTCAAACTAGTCAGTAGTTATTTAGGAAAATATAAGAAAATATCTTAAAGCCGTTCGTACTGTTGAATAGGAACCAAAACAATAATCTTGACTTGATGAGGATCAAGTTTTTAGAAAAAGAAAATAAGCCTTCAAGTCAGGGAAAAAACAAATTAAGGTTAATAGAAAACATCTGGAGGTTCGGAACTTTGGTGTACCTTGTCATAGCCGAGCTGCAAAACCTCACTGATAGGCATCTTTTGATATAATTCATTTTTTCTCATCCCAACCACCCCAGAATACCGGCCATAAAATATAAGCTCTGGTTCTTGAGTTGGTGAGAATAGCTTGGAGACACCTTTTTCTCTAGCTATAGCTTCCTTCTTCCTTTCTTTCCATGGTCTGCGGGACTTCCACTCCCGATATACTTCAGATTTTTCTCCGGAAGCAAATTCATCCGCTAGATTAATAGAAAAACAAAATACCTTGGAATAAGACTATGACAAAAAAGACTTAGCAAAAATTATTAAGAAACAAAGAAGCATCTGCAACTAAAGGGTATTAAATGATAATCATTTTACCATTTTCATTTTGCAACGGAGAGCCTGAATGGACCCTGACAGGGAGAAGGGAAAAGCTGGTTCCATCAGCAACAAAAAGACGAGAATGATCACCAAGACTATATTTCTGTAGCATGGTTCTACAGGCCGCTAATCGATGTTTTGCAATATCAACACCAGTCACAGAACCCGAACTGCCAAGAATGTCCAACATCATACAAAGTTTAGCACCTAAAAGAAGATATCAAATGAGTTACAAATTGGAATGCTGTATCAGAAGTCTATACATGGTACTTGGAAGTTTAAGAGCTTCAGAAAAGCACGTGGTTCTACAGATCAATTAAAGAGATCAAGGAATCTTCAGTTTTCACACTTGAACAGAAATGCCTATGAATAATTCATATCGATATAGTACATACTTCATTTAGCTATGGCCTTGTCCAGCACTTGTCAAAAAAAAGATTAGATCCAGGAATTTTAGTTATTTTAATGAATACACTATTATTTGTTCAATAATATACTTTTAAAGGCATCCACTTATTCTCAAGATTTCTTAATATCCAAGAATTTTAGTTATTTTAATGAATACACTATTATTTGTTCAATAATATACTTTTAAAGGCCGGTTAAAAGCCTGGCAGAGATTATCTCAAAAAAATAATATACTTTTAAAGGCATCCACTTATTCTCAAGATTTCTTAATATCCAAAGCACGAGATCACTTCTTCACCACTCAGAACTTCCTCTTTGTCGCCTAGGCTATTATCGTAGTAAAATATTTGAAGCACTAGGAAGGTAGGTACCTCTTGCTAACACTATGCCCTGAATCAAAATTCTTAGTAACATGTGAGGTGACCAAGTGCCAAAATCAACAGCCATAATAGAAATTTACTGTTTCCATATTCAAGTCAGGAATTACCAGGTGCAGCACAAAGATCAAGGACATGATCCCCAACTGAAATGTCCAAAGCTGTCACAGCAGCTCCGGATGCTGCATCAATTCCATACATCTGGATACAAAGACAAAATAATTACTCAAAATCATCAACTATAATGGAATGGATCATATTTTATAATCAACCGTTAGACTAGGAATGTTCCAATATAAAGCTGATCACTACGGGGTAAATTTTGCTTAGCCGGCACTCTCCTAACCACAAAGCCAACAAGTCAATTGCGGGGAATAGCAAAAAAAAATAAAGATAGTGTTGGAGAGAGAAAAAAGGGTAGTATATTTTTGTAGGAGCAGGAGACAAACTTCTATCTGGCCTAATCTTTAGAGAATGTTAAGGGGAAAAAATGCCATGAAGAGCATTTTTGACATACTGGAAATTGAATAATAATCTCAAGACTCATGAGTATCATATTCACCAAGAGACATTATTAAAAAGATTCCTCACCTTCCCTTCTTGGTATGCCTTCGAACTAGCAATTCGAACATCAGGTTGAAGATGATAAAAGTTGGGCAACCAACAAACTCTTTCAAGCTTGCATCTAATATCACTTTCAATTTCTTCAAGCAAATCCTCATAACCAGGCTTTATCCTTCAAGAAGAAAAGAATGTGCAAGCATGAGTCTGCGGAAGATCTCTTACATCTATTTTTGTGAAGGCACGTCCTTTAATATCCTGAGAGTGTGACTTGTTAGAGGAAAATGCTGTTCTTCTGGAAAATTTTCTCATAATGAAAGCATTTTCTGATGTTTCGTCATCTTGAATTGGTGGAAGATATTTTCTCTGAGAAAAATATCATCTACCAACAGGAGAAAAATGACACAATTTATTACTGGACAGAAATCAGTTGCAAATATCCGAACTATTTTACTTGCTTCAATCAACAGGTAAACATTGTTGACTACTTTTAGTTATATCATGAAAACACTATCATTGTACCATATACAACATGCTGTAGATTACAATAGACAACTTACTTTTATACACAACCAAACACTAGAAAATGATCCAAAAAAGTTTAGTTCACATGGTGGAAATATATTTTTCTTTATTAAAAAAACGATTTTTTTATGGAAAAAAAAAATCTAACGCAAAAAATGTTTTCCTCTGTACCAAATGCACACTAAGATTATTACTCTTCCATCACACAAGTTTCCTTCAGCAAGCTTGCTATACACCCGAAGGCAGTATGTTGCTACAAGTAAACATATCTCTACTATTTTTTTTGAGATAAGTAAACATATCTCTACTATGTGTTAGTATAAAAGTTGGGTATGCTAACTTGAACTATGTGATTCTATAAATAAGAACAGGAACAGGAGTATAGACTTTTCAACTGAATTGAGATATATGTAAGCATAAACTTCATCAATTATGGCTGATTATGACAGGTTTTGTAAGTTGTAACAACTCTAAACGGTTAACTTGAAAAGGAATAAGCTTCAAAAGTATCACCATTCTAGCACCCAAGGGTGTTGCGCATGTCGCAACACCAATGAAGTTTGAACCATGGGAGAGACTGGGGTTAAAATTCCAACATGCGCAAGAAGTGTGAGGTAATTTCTTACTATTTGTCTGAGCCTTGGTGGATGTAATTATCTAGTATTTGCGTTGGTGGGAGGTAGTAAGTACCTGAATTAGTCAAAATGTGTGCAAGCGGACCTGAGACCACGGTTATTAAGAAAAAAGCATTACCACTCTATTCTCCTTACTTATTATCATGGCAAAAAACCATTAGGTGATTTTGTATCATCTATTTAAGCATTGGTGAAGAGAATTACCGGTATTTGAACTAATAGAAAGTAGTACGAACCCGATAAATTAGTTGAAATGCACCCAAGTTGAACCGGACACCACTGTTATCTCAAAAAGTAAAAATCACCACCAACTTACTAATTGTCATTGGAAATTAAAGGTGAATTCATACAATGAAGTAACTGACGGCATTTGCTACTTATTTAGTCACATCACATTTAACAGACATTATGTTAACAAAGAAAATGAGTTAATGCACTAGACATGCTTGCCAAGTTGCAAAAAGTACCTTATATAACGAGGTATAGAATCGGTGGCAGTATAAATAGAAGGATCCAAGTCATGTTGATTCAGAAAATCAAGAAAAGCATCTGGCAGAGGCAAACTTGAGGTTTCTTCCACATCCATCATCACAAAACTAAAAAAAGACAACAACTTTTATCAAGTCAAGAAAGTGAAACCCATGAATCCTTTGAAAAAAACTCTTCAAACATAGAAATCCTACCGTCCCACAAAGATAGGGGTAAGGTATGTGTACACCCACCCTGCCAAGACCCAACAACCTACCCAGTGTAGACTAACAAATACAACAGCATACCCAGTGTAATTCCACAAAGTAAGGTCTTGGGAGAATAGAGTGTACACAAACATTAACCCAACCTCATAGATAGTGATTAGTGAGGTTGTTTCCCATAAACCTTCAACTCAAGAAACAGTCCAAAAAGAAGTGACAGAAGTGACAGCATAACAAAGCTTACTAAGCAGTAACTACAACAAAATAATCCCCTGGGCATGTTGTTTGTTTGTTGAAATATTTAAGAAGATTTTTAACATACGTAGTGTAGACCCAACAGCGTAGCCAGTGTAGTTATACAAAGTAGAATAGAGTGTACGCAGAACTTACCCGATCTCAGAGATAGTGAGTTTGTTTTCCATAGACCCTCAGCTCAAGAAAAAACAATCCAAAAAAACACAACCGAAGTGAAAGCATAACAAAGCTTACTGAGCACTGAGCAGTAACTACAACAAAATAATCCCCGGGACATTTAGTTGTTTGTTTGTTGTTAAAATTAACTAGATTCTTAACACAAATACACAATTTGGGCCTAAAGCTATTAGGTTCAACCAAACCCGTAAAACTAACACTCTAGCTCCGCCTCCGGCCGCCACACTAACAAAAGGGAAAAGGAAACGAAAGTAGGAAACAGAAGTTCGTTGGAATACCTGAAGAAAAAATCGTGGATGTAATATGCTGAAAGATTGTACACGTAGTCAATTTCACAATGAACAAAAGAAACTGTATAAATCGAACTACGAATGCTTTTCCATAATCTCCATGAAAACTCCAATTCACAAAAATGGCGGCCAGAACAACAACGGAAGAGATGGAGCAGGATTCGGGTCAAGCATTCTGTTGGGCTTGGGTCGCACTCAAGTGAAAATGACAATTTTACCCTTAAACTATTCGAAATAAAATACCTTTGTGTTCCGTTATAATCAATAGTTTTTGCTAACAACAAGAAACAATATCAAACTATAGTTGTTTATCGGTGATTCAATTCGATTGATAAGTTATGAATGTGTTTTATCAGTTATTAATTAATTGATAAATATGAGTAATTGATAAGTAGTTCTTAATAATTTAGTTACCTTCAACAATGTTATCTTTCAAAGTTAAATTAACTATTTTTGAATTTTAAATTATGATATGTTCTCGCATTCTCGAACTCCAACTTTCAATCTTGACTCTACCCCAAGTCCCCAACTAGGACTTGAGATTCCATCCTCGACTCGAAATGGAGTTGAGATAGATGGAGTCAAGAGGTGGGTAAATAATGTGAGCTGATGGGTTGATATATATTAGGTGTGTTTATTGATCGAGAAAAAAGGTTCAAATTTTATTCTTTCTATTTGTAAAAAAAGATGCATGTATATTTATTCAATTAAAATATAAATGATCTAACTTATTTAAATATAAATTAAATAAATGAATTTTAGTTTATAAATATGAGCTCAAAATAGGGAAAACTATATAAAATAGACCCAATTGTGAAATTATTTATTCAAATTGGATCCGACCCAAACTAATTATCCTTAACGGATTCATGACCCAAATTATTTATCTGCTTACTCCACCTTCTTCCTTTTTATTTCACGCATGAAATTAGTATGACATCAACATCACTACTATAAATGAATCTTCTCTAATACTCCACATCGGTATATTGATATCATATCGTCATCATATAAGACTGAGTTTAATCCTGTGACACTTCGTCGGTATATTGACATCCTATCGATATCAAATAGAATTGGACTCATTTTTTAAGAAATAAATAAGAAAAAATTATTAAAGTCATAATTTTATTTTTATAAACTCTAAATTAGTTGAAATATATATTTATTTATTTATTTATTTATTCTCTTCCTGCAAAAAATTTTTAAAATGTATCTGAATTATGACTCTTTTTAAAACTGTTGTTAAATTAAAATATTGAAGGTAATCATAGATGATTGAGTAATCTCATTGAAGGACTCAAATAAATCTCAATGAAAACATTGTTCAGTTACTCATTTATATCATCAGAGTATATTATACTTTGATGATATAAAGGAGGAGGAAGTCGTTCTTCAATGAAGACACTGCTCAGTTACTCCTTCATACTATTCGAGTATATTCATATACTATAATATATTGTGATGGTATCAGAAAGAAGGAATGAAAGGTTGGACGTTGAGTTAGTTTGACTCTGCATAAAATTGAAAGAATTTTTTTTAAAACTTATAATCTAAAATAAGTGATAATATTTGTATTGCTATAAATTTTTTGAAAATCAAATTATTACTTAATATAGAATTATGTTGATTTTTTTGGACATACTGAAAAGGAAATTAAGTAATAACTTGTTCATCAAGTAAACTTCATTTTGTTGCTGCTTAAACAAAAACTGATTCTGCAGAATTTTAACCTTCTAATGTTCGTTAACAATGGTGGAGGAGGTCAGATTCTTCCCTTTTTAGTTGTTGTGAATACTCAGTTCAATCTGTAAAATTCAATTTTGTTAACAATTTGCTTATCTGTTGATGTTTTTTCCGTAACTGTTTTTTTTTGCAGGCTGTAATGATCTGTATTGATAATTCTGAATGGATGCGTAATGGTGATTACTCGCGCAACCGGTTTGATGCACAATATTCGGCTTTTACTTCGATTTGTGGTTTTAAACACCTGGTTGGTAGTGTTTTTCCCAATACCAATTGTTTTTTAGTTATACAAAACTGCTATATCAGTGTTTATCAATGGCGAAATGTTAACATTATAAAAAAACCAAGTGTAGTGTAAAGTTTGAAGCTCAATCTGACGCTGTTAGTTTCATTTGTGACGCTACAATCCAGGTAGTTTATTCAACTTTTGAATTGCTTGTTGATAGCGTTTTGGGTATAACTGATTGTCTTCGAGTTATATAAAACTGCTATGTATCAATGTTTATCAACGGTGAAAAGTTAACCCTAGAAAAAGACTAATAGTGTAGGGTTTGAAGCTCAATCTGATGCTGTAAGTTTCATTTGTGTGGTGCTAAAACCCAGGCAGTTTATTCAACCTTTGAATAGCTTGTTGACGGTATTTTTGGCCTTAATTGATTGTGTTCGAGTTATACAAATTGCTATGCATCAGTGTTATCAAAACGAGAAGTGAACCTTAAAAAGAGGACCAAGTATAGTGTAGAGTTTAATGAAAGAAAATGCAAATGTAGAAATTATAAAAAAGTATATATGTAATTCAAGAACAACAATGGTGCTCTACTAACTGAAATAGTTACTGGTTAGTGGTATCCTCTTAAAGAGGGAGCCCATGGGTAATGAAACACCCGCCATAGGTGCTTTGATGCGGTAAGCTCAACATGCTTTGCATCTAGCTTCTGGGTTTAAGTGCACCTCAAATGAGTTTTTGACGACACTGTTGTGAATATAGTTGAAGACTTCCCTAAAAAATACTTACTTATTGGAAGTTTGTGAACTATCACTAAGTAGTGGGTGCAATGGTCCTCCATACCTACTGATCATGAGTTTTACTCTTCTTAGGATTTCCGTGAATAGCTGACTCAATGACGTTACAGTGTATTTCAGCAATTTCTTACCTTTTAGTAAGCACCGAGTCTATACTCTTGACTGTTCCATTTTGTGATTTGGTTAATCGATTTGCAGGCAAACCCTGAGAGTACAGTCGGAGCATTAACCATGGCTGGCAAAGGAGTTCGTGTATTAATCACTCCAACCAGTGACTTTGGAGAAATGTTATCTTGCATTAACGGTAAGCTTCTCTGCATGGCTATGCTTTTCTTCGTAGTAATTTATTACTCTGTAGACGCCATTAAAATCACTTCTATCGGTTTTGCAGCTTGCTATCTTGACATTTGATTTAATGGAACCTAGGCTTACTAGAATTTTCTGAGATTATGATGCCTAGAACAAGTATGGAAGATACGTGATTGGTTTTGAGTAATGACTCTATGCGGTTCTAGTGCCCTTTCTGTAGGATCTTGACAAGGGGTTTTCCAAATTTTACTAGTTAGTACTCTAGATTTGCTTTTCTAGACTTATTGGTGTTCACTTGTGTGTGCCTAAAGACACTTGTTTCCTCCAGTTCAGGCTATTCCTTCTTTACCATTTGTGCAATTACATATTTGTCCTCCGATAGAAGATTTACATAAGAGGGTTACCAATATTCCTGATATCACCACATCTTCTGTGATGAAACCTACTTATACCCTTCATAATTTTTTTTAAGTTATCCATAAAATTTGCAGGTATGTGATATCTGTAAAAAGAGAGAATGAAAATGTGTCTTTTGCTTAATAAGATGTAATAAAAGATAACCTGTCCCTACAGTGTCTGATAGCATTTTTAGTCCCTTATTTGGGGAAGGCAGAGGCAGAAACTTTTAAATGCCAGCTGAATGACAGATACAAAACGAAACGAAATGAAAAGGCTGACTTTCTTAGGATGAAACAATGGATGTAGGATAAATACCTGCAGGTATGTGATATTAATAACCTATTAGTACAACAAATTGGGAGACGGAAAGAGCGGTAATGAATAAGAGCCCAAAATTTAAACTGAAAGGACTGGTAATGCCTAAAGGATTGGGAAAAAATTTGAGGATTTCTTTTTTATTTTCTGCCTAGAAAGTCAGTAAGATCCTCAATTTGACTTCCTCAGTTATTAACTACTCATTTATATGTTGTATTAATCTACTTGCAATCACAATAGAACGTCCATTGCCTCGCTATTACTTTAATTTTATTCAACTGAAGAAGATGGTTGTGGAAAGATAATCTCGAAGCCAATGTAGATGCGGTGCTTGTCTCTCAAAGTGAAGGTAAAGACAAGACATTGAGGATTTTGAATCTGACTGCGCTTTCCTCAGGTCGAACAGCTATAGATCCTAGCCCGATGAGAAAAGGGTTTCCACTGCCAGTGTATACTTTTTTTCTTCTTTTTAGTAGGGGAAAGGGTATGGGGGAAGAACTTACAAGTGGAGAATCGAATTCTCACCAATAAAGTGAAAGTTCAGGTTGCCAACTAATTGTGCTACTAGGATTCTCCTAAAGCCAGTGTATACTTCACTATAATGTCTGTATGATACTCACATCCTTGTCATCTTCAGATGTTTTGTTAACTATATATTGTCTAGTAATCTCCTTTTAATAGTTCCATTTCAATTTCTTTTGTGATTGGCTTTTTCTTACCTTTCTCAGGATTAAATATCGGTGGTGAGATGAATTTGGCTGCTGGACTCCAGGTGGCACAGTTGGCTCTGAAGCATCGACAAAACAAAAAGCAGCATCAGAGGATCATTCTTTTTGCTGGCAGGTAATGACTTCTTCCTGAGTAATTGTTGCTGCCTCAACTTTTTGATTTTTTGTCTCTGTATTGACGTTTATTATTTGTTCAGCCCTGTTAAAGAAGACAAGAGGGTCTTGGAGATGATTGGAAGAAAGTTGAATAAGCATAGAGTAGCTCTTGATGTTATTAATTTTGGTCAAGAAGATAACAGGAAGGCTGAGAAGCTGGAGGCATTAGTTGCTGCAGTTAACAACAATGATAACAGTCACATCATTTATATTCCTCCTGGGGCTAGGGATCTTTCTGATGTGCTAGGGAGGTTGTTAGCAATATTTTACCATCTTTTACTTTGAACCAGATAATCTTCATAAACATATCATATTGTTCATCTGGAATTGGCAGGAATCCCATCTTTACTAGAGATGTTGACTCTAGAAAGAGATTTGCTGCGGTTGCTTCTGGTGCAGGGTCTGGCTATGATTTTGGTGTTGATCCTAACTTGGATCCTGAGATTGCTCTGGCACTTCGAGTTTCAATGGAGGAGGAAAGGGATAGACAAGCAGCAGCAGCAAAGAAGGCTGCACAAGAAGCTGCAAAACAAGAAAAAGGAGAAATGCAGTCAACTTCCCAAGACGTTACAATGACTGAAAATGTCAGTGCCCGAAAGTCTGAAACTAAAAACAAGGCAGCTGATCTACTGGTTGGTGTCTCACTATTTTAGAAATTTCTGAGGACCTTCTGAGTTATTAGAAAAATTATAGATTAAAAGAAGAAACTGGTATTCTTTCGAATCTTCACTTTTTGTTTGTCATTTTATTTTTTTGGTGAGGACTGGTGGTTCCATTTGTGGGCACATGACATATGTATGTTAAAAATGATAGGTCCTTTACAGGCAATCATTAAGGCTTGTCTTCAATTTTTCTCGGCCTATTGGAGCTTGAGACTATCTGGAGATTTGAATCTCTAGTAGGGATTTTACACACGACCATGTATGGAAGTAAGACCACGCCTTATGTGTGAGGTGTTAAGTTCCACATTGTCCTGGTTGCTGGTGCCTATTGATTGCCCAAATTTGGGAAGGTTGCAACTTGCATGTATATACACTGTTTCTCTTTTTCCTTTTTATTGAGGGGGTGGGGGAAGGAGGATAAGAGAGATTGTACGTGTTAGCCAATTATTGGTCATGTACAAATTGATTTGTGGGATTTCTTGAATCCTTTGTTTTGTCGAGCTTGAAAAAGAAACATGGCCAGTTAGGATTCATATGTTCAACCTCAACTTGTTTGGGATTGATACAGAGTAGTAGTAGTTGATGTTACTTAAATCCTTTATTTTCTCGACTGTGAAGAAGATAGATCTTGAGTTTTAACACAATCCCAAAAAGTTAGCCCATAGGTGAGCATTGCCCAAGGAGGTAGTATAAAGAGACAATTACCCATATCCTTAATGCAATGTGGGAACCTGACATTTCTCCTCCACATGCCAAGGGCATTTGGAGCATGGACAATGTAAGATGGGCCCAGCATTGGGTAAACCAAGTATAGAGATGAGTTTTGTTCTGAAACCATGTGAAGAAAGAGGGATCTTGTAACTTCACCCCAAAAGTTAGCTCATGAGGTGAGTATTGCCCAATGACATATAAGGAGACAATAGCCAGTACCCTCAACCATTGAGACTGTTAACACGGAGCATACTTATATGTAACTATGATGTCTTCTAAAATTTTATTTTTATCTTCTCATACCTAGCAGAGAAACTTGTAGAGATAGAAATTTTCAAGAAAATGAGTTACAGCTTGTAGGTTTTATAATGTCTGGCCTTTTGTTACTCTCCAATGAAATTAACTCCTGAACAAATAAATTGATCCCTTACAGGATAATGATCATTCCCTGTTACAACAAGCACTTGCAATGTCGAGGGATGATTCTTCCTCCAACACTTCTACAAGAGACACAGACATGTCAGAAGCAGATTTTGAAGATCGGGAGTTTCTACTAGGTTGGTTATTATATTGGCATGCCAAATTCTGTTGTTGGCTTATATCATTAGGTCATAGACATACTTTTCTAAGTTTTTGGAACTGGTAACGTCAAGTTCTTTTAACTTGCCTTTTCAATTGATTTCTTGTATATGGTAAATTTTACCAACTGTTGTTACATACATTCTAAAATATGTGCCTGTCTCACACTTGAGGAGGTTCCGGTAATTGCCACTCTCATTTTGTAAATAGTTTGCACTTTGCATAATGTATTTGAAATAAGAAGATTATCAGTGTTTAAATGTGATATATATTTGAAGAACTGCCTTTTTACCATACTTTGCCATCCTTTATATCATTCAAAATGATCTTTAAATGGCAAAAGGTGCAAGTCGCTGTTAATTACCTCTTAGATGACCTTGGTTAGTCCTATCAAAACTTTAATTGCTACAAATGGCTGTAACTGTGCAGAATTCTTCTTACAATGTCAGCCATTCGTGCAAAGGTGCTAAGCTATGCTTTTCTGATACGTTCTGTTGCTTCTTATGCTTGCAGATCTTGTTTTACTCATACAGGACAAATCAAAAGATGAGACAAATGTCACTGAATTGTTGGCAATCCAATCACTCGTGTCATCAATTCTTGCTTCAGTAAGTTCTCTATGCTGAGTAAAAGATGACGCTCCTATTAGTATGATCACAAAGTATCTGCTTATCCTATGGGTATCAAACTTCATATCTCCTTTGATTTTCATTTCATGGTATGTTTGCTACCCAGATTCCAGGTGTTGATCTGAATGACCCTTCAATTGAAGTTTTACTTGCTTCTATGCAAAGTCAGTCTGAGGTGAGTTAATTTGGTTCATGAGATTATATTAAAAAGCATGTTGTTAAAGTTTTGGTGTAGTGCCATGTCTATTTCTAATCTATATGTCTTTTAAATGTCAATTTGTTTGTAGATTTCTAACAATGTATCAGCTTTGTTTAGTGGTGACGATAAGTTAAATGTTAGCTCTTTCAGATGTCAAAACAGACACGCTCCTTGAGTTTCAGAAATATAGTCTAGAGCTTGAAAGTTAATCTAAGAACCGGCTTGAAAGTTAATCTAAGAACCGTAGCACCAAAGACATCTCGGCACACTTCCTGCGTTGTGTATTAATGTGTATCTAAAAGGCAATTCAAGGGTCTTTTTTTATGCAGACTAGTTGGTTGAAAGTGATGATGTATATATATATATATATAACTGTCTTTTGGGTCAGGGGATTACCTTTTGTTTTACTAGATACTTTGAGCATTTCAATTATTACACCTGCTAATGATCCAAAAAAAATGAAGATGAAAGAAACGAAGAAATACTTTTAGACTAAGCTGAGATCATTCTTGAAGTAACGATGTTTTATACAAGACCCTTAAGGCCAAATCATTGCGAAAGAAATGGAAGGCAAGAAAGAGAGATGATCAATGAGGTGGAAGGCAACAAAAGGAATATGGAGTTTGTATTCTTCCTAATTTCAGCTATCTAAATTCCCTAGCATGTGAATGATGCTATACTGATTTATGCGACTTCTCTTTGTGTCATATTCCTTAATCCATTAGGTACTTAGTCACTTAGCTTCTTTTATTGTCACACTTTAATGTGAATCTCATGTATTCTTTGGGTTTGTGTGGACGTAACGAGACACATCGTTGTATATTTTTGTTTTTATTAGCATTCCATCTCACTTGTGTCTATTTCATCATAGCAGAATGACGAGAACAAGGAACAACGAGAGGACAAGGAACAGAAAGAAGACAAGAAGTGATGAGAATGCCCAAATCTTATTGTTCTCATAATTGTGCTTATATCAAAGGGATGTGAATATTTTTTTTTTGTAGGCCAACAAGTTCAGTTGGTAGTCAAGAAATGATGCAGATTGATGAAATTTGATTCTGGGGGTGGGTTTACAGTGTTTTTTTGTTGTGAAAAAGAAATTAAACTAGTGCTAGTTACCCTTGGCCTTGCTTCTCAATGTGATAAATAGTGTACTTAGAAAATGTCAATTTGTCCAACCTGTGTTTACTATTGAATGCCATGATTTGAGTTTGGCTCTGTATATGATGTCTTCTTTTTGTTGGTATACCAGAGTTGTAGATATTGACGGTGTTTTTAGAACCTTATAAGTTGGTTAAACTGACTTATACATGTATCTTTTGACTTATTTATGCGTCGGACCAATGTGCTTATGAGTCAAGTATTCGTAAGCCAATAAAAAAATAAATTAAAAGTGCTTATAAACTTATTACATAGTCAATTTATGGCTATTTTGTTTACGAACAGTAAACTTTCTTTGCGTCTGACCAATGTGCTTATGAGTCAAGTATTCGTGAACCAATAAAAAAAATAATTAAAAGTGCTTATAAACTTATTACATCGTCAATTTATGGCTATTTTGTTTACGAATAGTAAACTTTCTTTTTATTTATTTCCTTCGCTAGAATAAACAGAAACTTTTATGAAGTACTTTCCTTTATTTTATGTAACAAAGTTTAAATAGATACAAAATTTTAGTAGGTAAGAATTTTTAAAAGCAAAAAAGGTGGTTGTAATCATGTCATAATATTTATATTTGCTCTAAGACTTTCGAAATTTGTAATCTTGAATATTGTGTAACGTTTATAGAAAGAAAAAAAGAAAGCAAACAAAAAATGGCCCATGCAGGTCTCGAACCTGCGACCTTCGCGTTATTAGCACGACGCTCTAACCAACTGAGCTAATGGGCCTCATGTCATTCATTTAACGCTAACGTTATTTACCCTCAAATAACGAAAAAAAAACAGCTGTGCCTATACATATTTCAACATTGAGGTTAATGATTTGGGAGAAAAGATGGAAGAAGAAACCCAGATTTCAACCATGAAAGATGATTATGAGGTAACAAATTCTCCATTTCATTCTTATTAACATGTTTTGTTTAATCTTGTGACTACTGCTCCCAATTTTTTTCTTTAATTTTTAATTGAAACTGTTTGAGGAAAAAAGGGTTAATCTCATATAGGTCTTGTAATTTGAACCTTTTATTGAACTTCAATATATATGGAATGGGGAGAGGTTGAGGTAGGTCAAAGAAGTATCGGGAGAGGTGATTATACATGATATGGCATAACTTTAGTTTATCGAGGATATGATATTAGATACGAGGATACAAAGGTTGCGGATTAGGATAAGAGGCTAGCAGTAGTTGAGATTTGACTCGCGTTTTGCCGGGTTTAGGCTTGATGGGAGCTTGTGAGCATCGTGTCAGTCGTAGAAGATAATTTGAAGCTTTTATTGAACTTCAATACATATCCAATGAGATAGATGAAAGAAGTATTCGATAAAAGAAGTATTGGATAAAGGTGATTAGACATATGATATGTCGCAATTTCAGATTATTGTGTATATGATCTTAGATAGGAGGATATGGAAGTCCTTGATTAGGGTAGAAGGTTAGTAGCTAGTTGAGCTTTGACTCGCATTTCGGTGGGTTTAGGCTTGGTGGAGCTTGAGAGCATCGTGTATGTCATAATATTAGTCTTATATATGTATACTCTATTATTTTGATGTTGTTATTGTTTCTTTTCTCTGAAGGTTGTGTACTGCTTTTCTTATTAATTGATATGTTTTTTTCACTGCCGTATCCCCTTTTCCGTAAATACATTGATTTGATGCACTTGAGCTGAGGGTTTATCGAAAATAACCTCTCTACCCTTCCATGAGGTAGTGGTAAGATGTGCGTACACTCTACCCTTACCAAACCCCATTTGTGGGATCACACCGGGTATGTTGTTGTTTAAGAGAACAATAATCACCAATTCGCTTATTGGAAACAACCTCTCTACCTTCCAAGATAGGGATTGAATCTGCGTATATCGAGTCATACATTACAAAATGTTCTTTATTGAGGATCAATCGAATTTATTCTGTACCTTTTCGTCCCGAAGACCTTTTCCTTGAGCCTAGGGTCTATCGGAAGCAACCTCTCTACCTCCCAAGGTTAGGCTAAGGTTGCGTACACTACCCTCCCCTCCAAGACCCCACTTGTGGGATTACAATAGGTATGTTGTTGTTTTTTGTCCCTAAGACAATTTCCTTTTATTCTGATAGATAAATAGGACTAACTCAACACTCAAGATCTTTTGAGTTGAAGAAAGAAATATGAGAATTCAATTTATTTAGAAATAGCCCAAAAGAGTATGGGTTAGGACATTCATTTCTCACCAAAAAAGAATGGAAGAGATAAGTCGTACATGTAAGATCAATGCGTCCTTGCCACGACTAGGGAAGCTTTTAGATACGTAGGAAAAGGAAAAAATTTGAAATTATTTGCTGTGATACGATTTGCAATGCTACTTGATTGATAATATATATCTGTAGAGGGCAGAGTCCTTCGACTCTCTAAGGATAGAAGAAAATATAGGTCTTGTGTAGGTACAGCATTGCTTTCTTTCCTCTTAAGATTGGTTTCATGTATTGATAAACATTCCCTAGCATATGGCGGCATTTGTTTGGATTTTCACCAAGCTTGATAGGCAACAGCAAGTAGTGCATATATCAGTGAATTGTACTTGTCTGACTAAGGAAAGTAAGCATGACTCGAAACATGAAACCAACACTATAAATTATTCCGAGCTTCTAACTAATTCCTTTAATAAGAACAACCTAAATGAGTCATTTTCATGCCAAACTACCGGATTTTTTTAATACTAGAGTCCCAGAACCCATGAAATGAAATTAAAAGTCCGTCCCTTAGCCTAGTCTATATTTGCAGATATTGCCACTCAATACATACGCCTCACTACTACTT
This sequence comes from Solanum piurae, assembly GCA_029582685.1. Lineage (NCBI taxonomy): Eukaryota > Viridiplantae > Streptophyta > Magnoliopsida > Solanales > Solanaceae > Solanum > Solanum piurae. The sequence goes on from JAJOOO010036265.1 coordinate 25,133, forward strand.
TTAGTTTTCCTTTAATTTTCATATTGATAGATTTTTTTAATTACTTTGGTTTCCAACTAGGTATATAGTTCTTTAGCATTTTTTGTTTCTAGTTTGTTGCTATTAGCTTTTATCTATTGAGTATAACTCAGGTCGAAGAAAAGAAGCAAGCTGCTGCAGATGTCTTGTTTCAATACTCGAACTTTGTTATGGCCTGCATTGGTAATCAAGTTCGGCCTTGTGATCTGAGACTACATTTGATGAAAGTAAGCGTTTTTTGAAATTTCATTAGCTCTGTGGATATCATGGGAACAATTTCTTGAGTACGGTGTATTAACCGTCCAAATTTGAGGAAATCAGTGATCCCAACAAAATATGCCCTTATAGTTGCCATATTTCAACTGCTTCGACTACCACACGAGTCCAAACGAATAGTTGGAAAGAACCCTTTTGTTTTTTTCGTGCATTCCGTTCTTACTCATCTCTTTTATCTTTATTTTCTCCGGTGGATTGTCTCCAGATATCCCCTACCATCTTCCAAAATGATATATGTAACTCTATGCAACAGTTTTATTTGTCCAAATTTGAGAATGTAGCTCAACCAATTCATGTTAGATTGATCTTTTCAATATATTTATTCATCATGTGGTCCAAAAAGCTCTTGTATGGAAACTTTTTGTGACCACGAGATATATTGGTATTCATCAATCATTTGATTGGGCTGCAATTTGGAATGGGTGCACTCGACGATATGAATCATTTGAAAAATAAAGGTATACTGTTGTAGATTTTCTACTTTTTGGTATACTGCTTATATATAGGATATTTTTCTTAAGAAAAAAAACTTGTATACTCCGAATATGATAAAACTGTTTGTTACTAGATACGCAGCTCCAGCTTGAGATTCGAACAATGAATTCACTGCTTATTGAAAGTTTGAGTGCAGCACCTATTTTATTTCTTATCAAAATGAATTTGATTTAGCTTCTTCGATACCCAAGGCTTCTAATACCACAGCAACTGAACTTGATTTAACACCAGAGTTGTGGATCTTGGAGCAACGGTAAAGTTATTCCCGTGTGACCTATAGGTCACTAGTTTGAGCCGTGTAAGCAGTCATTAATGCTTGCATTAGCCATTAGGGTAGGTTGTCTGCGGCCCTTCTCCTGACCTTGCTAACGCGGGATGCTTTGTACACCAGGCTGCCCTTCTTTTTAGTTGTGGATCTGCTCATATTTTGAGAAAACATATGATGTTGTTGCTTGCTTTTGAATTTCTGCTGGCGATTTGTCGTCTCAAATAGTTTTTTCTGGTTGCTTTGATTCAACTTTCTTCAGGAGGTCTCAGGAT
>JAJOOO010036266.1:0-17674 GCA_029582685.1 Solanum piurae
TTTACTCTATTTCAGATTAGTTGAATTCTTTGTCATGAGAACTATTTAATTAAAAATATCATCGATTAATATAATAATGAAATAAAAGATTAGTTGTCTAGAATTCACAAAAATAAGACTAAGTATTTTCTTTTAACATTAGACAAACTTATAGGTACGTTAAAATTATTTGTTTCGATTAAGAATGCGGTTGCGCATCTTTTTTGAGACATAGAAAATAATTATCAAGGATGCAGTGATGCACCTTGTCCAATAATATAATTAAATTTTATTAATCTAAAGTAGAGACTTATAGAAAAATAGATTATTAGGTGTGATAGAAAGAAGACAGTTATGTCTCTAAGTATCAAGACCAAGAATGTGGTTACGCATCTAGGTCGAGACCAAATAAAACTTCAACAAAAAATATAAATGCGAACAAATAATGGCATGTAATAATGTATCCAAAAATAATTTAAGTCAAGTATAAGTCAATAAAAGCGACCGTGCTAGAACCACGGGACTCGAGGGATGCCTAATACCTTCCCCTCGGTCAACAGAATTCCTTATCCGAACTTTATTTTCGCAGACCAAAATTAAAGAGTCATTTCCTATTGATTAGGGATTAAACAAAAGGTGACTTGGAACACCACAACTCAATTCCAAGTGGCGACTCTGAAAAACTATAAAATAATTCCTAATCAATACCGTCACTTAAATCGGAAAAACCCTATCCGCCGTGCGAAAATAGGGGTGTGACATTTAGAGTATAATCTGCGCTCAACAAAAAAAAGTACAAGATATTATCATTACAAACCATTATATAATAGTAGACATCATAAACCGACTCAAATTAAAAACAAAGTAACACATAAGCCAACAACAAACAGACTAGACTTCAGCATATAGAACAACTCACCATCAACAAATATAAACCAAAAGGTAAACCATAGACGAACCCTGAATTGAGTTCACCAAATATGATAATCAAGCTAAACTTTAAATAAAACTAATCAAAAAGGCTCTAGTTGGATTCAAACCGTGATTTCGTGGGTGAAACATCTAGCTTGTACCAGCAACACAAAGACACTTTTATGCTTCTCATGGGTGCACTATTAATTATATACTAATTTCTGTCAATTTCTCAAGATAGATATACATATATACACATAATTTTTCTGAAGTTAACGGATGCATGTGCACCCCATCCTAACATATGGGTCCGCCTCTGCTCACAACAATGACTAAATTGTACATACATGTTAAAGGTCTTATTTATTTCAATAGCCATTACATGTAAGGAATCAACTTTGTCCACATACCATAGCTTATAAGTTTTCATTGTGTCAATGTTTCACTAGGACTATTTCATGACGCCAATTTTTACTGTACCTCTCACAATGACTATTTCAACAAATTTTGATCAATTTTTTATTTGAGGTCTGATTTTGTGGAATTTTCTAACTATAGTGAATCGACAATTTTTTAAGCGTAGCAGTGATATATGAGCCTGAAATTGCATTAGATTGTGTCTATAAAGTTTAGATTAGAAAACTTTATATTATGTTGAGAAAAAGGGTGAAGAGAAATACCTCTCTACTTCTATTATTACTGATTATGTTTTTAGGGAAAGAGAAAGTGTAAATAATTCCCTTTCTTATCATTCCATGCCAAAAGAGCATAGGGAAAACAATTCCAGGATTATTTTGGGCTTTCACTCTAAATTAAACCATTGAATGAAGGGTAAATTATAGAAATCACATACTTTTAAGGTAAAATTACAATCTATCCTTTAAAAGTTTATAATTACAGAAATCCCTCAAACGGATACAATAATATAAGCACTACTACTTTAATCTGATGCGCGAGATACATTAATCGTTAAGTAAGATACATTACATTTTATATATGATACATTAATCTGATGTACATTTTATACATGTTACACTAATCTGATGCGCGAGATACACTAATCTGATGTGCGAAAATGAGGGATTTTGGAGATTTGTAAAATTTATAGGGGATAATGATAATAAGTAGGAGAAAAACTAAAAGGTGGGATTTCTGTAATTTTTCCTAGAAGGAATATGCACAAAGGCCTGAGACTACCAAACAAGTGTAGCCCAAATAATGTCACAAATTGGATTAAGGCCCACATGATACACTACGTTGATAACTTACAAGATTAAACTTCCGAACAAGAGTGCTAAAATCTTTACCGACAATAGTTAATTGACACTTAATTCAATGTCGCTAAATTTTTTAGAGACATTTACAAATCAAAGAGTGTTAATTGTCGCTAAAGATCATTTTTGGTGTATTGAAGGTTGATGCATCACGTACAAATCGATTAATACGTGGCTAGAAATGAGTCTTTATATCCATATAATAACTTCAATAATTTATTTAATTTCATATGCATACACTATATTTGATTTATTAAGGAGAGTTATATGTTGTAACATGATGGTGTGTAAAAAAAAAAGGTTATATGTCCGCCTGGCCAAGAAAGTTGTTCTCTTGAGGCATGGATGTAAATCAGTTGTAAGTTAATAAGGTTTGGAAATGATGTTAAACTAGAAATCAAAAGAGAATATTCTGTGGGGCTATTTTGTTGTATACATAGACAACAAAAAGTGACCCCTTTGAGCCAGCATTGATGGGGTTGGGGTTAATTAAAGCACTTAGAATTGGAGCTATCATGACATTAAATGAAGGAAGTATATACTAGCTAGCTAGTACTTGTAATATTGCAAATTATCAATAAGAAGAAAAAAGACAGCAAAATGAGGGAGACCTCTCAACCAACAAATTAGGTCTTCCTTGAAAGTTTTAGTATTCTTGTTGAGTTGTGATTCATGGTCTTGGATCCCACCTCACTATACTTGTCGTCATTTGTCAATGTTTCTTGTAAGTTAGGGTTAAAATAACTTAATGCATCTACCTTTAATATGGTGTGATATTGTTCATTTTAGATCAAGACAGTGCAATTTTTTTTAGAAAAGGCCTCAAATCAATAACAAATTATGTAACAAAAGAAATTGAGTTATTGCAAAGCTCATGCCGCCCCTTAAAAGCGATTTCAATCTGATTAAAAGATAAATTGTTATGGCTGATCGCTTTCCAAGATTTTACAATATTTTCAAACACATGCACTTGTGACTGAAAATTTAGAGAGGTTGCACAAAATACTGTATAAGCAAAAATGGACGGATCAGAGAGTACTTTTTCTAAAGGGAATATCAAGTCATCAACCTGAGTCAAGTAAAATGAAATGGAGACGATATATGTATATGGTGGACCATTCGAGATAGGGATTTTTGTGAATTGTGGTCATTCATGATTAATGTGAGGGTGAGGGTGAGGCAGCAGACAGAACCTCCAGAAAACATGTTATCAAAGAAACTCCATAAACTTGTGAGTTGTGAGTGTGGCTTAACCTTTGTAGCTACACCTACCTAAAGGAAGTCATCAAAGAATCCACTAAATCTAGAAACCCCTTTTAAATTTATTAATTATGGTGCTATCTAGACAAAGTCAAATGATTTTTCTTTGTTATACAACAAAATTATTTAAAATTTCACCTACCCAATTTTACTGTTCAAGTAATTTTTTAATTGTTAGTTGGGGGAATTTCGTGCCTATAGTCTCTCTTTAGCCATGTGGGGATCAGATTTGCCATTTTCCCCATTGAGGTATAAGATATGATTATCTCAAGATAAAATGTAGAATTATTTTATATTGTATTTTGTTAGAGATATTTATTCCACAATTTATATTATAGGAATAAAATAAGTTATTTTATATACATAGTAAAATAACTTATCTCAAAATAATTTATTCCTAACTAAACGACGTGTCTCCCTATACTTTTCTGTTTCTGACCTTGTCAGACGAGTGCTATGCATGTTACTTGTACCCAACAAGAGTTTTAGTAGAGGCTTATGCATGTTATGCCAAACCTTGCGTTTGACGCCGACAAATGGATCACAGTTCAGAATTTAAAATTTAAATTTTTTTATAATAATTTTAAATTAATATATGATAATCGTTGAATTTATAATTAAATATTTTATAAATATTGCTCAAACCTGTATAAACTACAAGTCTTAAGAATAAATCATATAAAGAATGAGCAAAAGTAACTGAAAAAAGTATCATTACTCATAGAGAGACCCCCCAAAGAAAAAAAAAACTAATCTAGGTCTACATCATTCTACCGACAAAGATAAATCATCCTTTTTTATTTCTTAGAAATAAAATAAAATTGTATCGTATTTTTTGTTTCATTCCCCCATTTTTCTCATCGTTACAAGCAAAAGCAAAATAAGTCGTGGAGTACTTATAATCATGCTCCAATTTTTAAGTTTTTATTCAATATTTGATATTTACTTTAAAGTTTAATAATTCGATTTCTAAGGACATGTTTAGTGGGCAATGGCTTGTAGATATATTAAGAAATTTATTAAATCAGTATAAAAATACATCAAACTTGCACCACACAATAAACGTTAAAAAGAGAAAGCTCTTTCGGTCGAAATTCATTCTATTAACAAACCTGAAACCTGAAATAATATTTGTGATGGCCTAATATCTTTTGCTTCAAACGTGATAATGCTGACATATAAAAAGATAAACCACCTTGTCTCAAATTACCACAAGACATGCAATAATTTGAGGGTCCTAAGATTTGGATGAATATTAGTACTAAGAATTTGTCTCTATCATCAATGTTTTGATTAGAACTTGGAAAGCGACGATTAAATTAAGAAAAACTAAATTCATGTAGGCAACATTTTGCACTGTGTAACTTTATTAAAGTGGACACCTGAGAGTAAGAAATTTACCCACAATTTACCCACTTATGTGGCAATTTAAAATGATTATTTATCTGGATGGATGGCCGAGTTAGTTGAGCAGATGATCTCCAAATGAGAATCAGTAAATCAAAAACTCTTTTTCGATCGAGCTTGTTACACAGGATTTGTCTGATATGATTATCTTCAGTGTGATGCGCGCTCTTACATAAAAGTAGGGAAAATTATGCTCACCCAAAAGATCACCATCATGAAAAAAAGTGAAGCACTTTTGAGGATAAATTGTGTTTAGTGAAGGTGATTTTCTTGAGCATGAAGCTTACATAATGGAAGACTTTTAATTTATAGGTTAATTAAATTTTATCATATACTACAAATATATATAATTGAAAAATAGTAATAGGAAAATGATGCTAAAGGGCAAAGACAATGAAACTTCATTGTGACCCCATTAGATAAATTCAATACTATAAAGTATCTGCCGAAAGCATAAAATAATTACACTAATAAAGTAGCAGCCTATATATGACACATTGAGTTTGCTTATAGAAGTTTCCAAAATCCCAAAGCAACTAAAGATTCAACCGTTGTCATACCAAAATCTTCTCTTTTTTTTTACTACTATGTGGTAGGACAATCTTACATTAAAATAACAACTTTTGATTCTTTATTCATTAAAGTTTTTAGAAAAAGTTAAAGATTCTACTCATGTGTTGATGACAGTACTCTCTTGTTATAGAAGCAAAGCACATCAATCTATTAATAATATCATCAATCTGCTGGATAAAGAAGGGGCATAATGCCTTGTGTAAAGTGTACATATTAGCTAGCTATGTTCTTTTGAAAAATGCCTCAAGAAAGACAACTAATTAAGGATTTTTCTTTTCACATTAACCAAAAAAATATATATATATAAATAAAGGGAAATGCAAAAAATATTCTTAATTATAATTTCTATGGACTAAATTGAGTACTAAGAAATATATACTTATATGAAGAGATAATAATCAGGCCTTTTTTACAACAAAAATGGTTCAAGTTTGCTCTTGAAATTACAAAGTAATAATGCTAATAGCCAATATGTGAGATGTTCCTGGCTAAACTGCAGAAACTTCACCTCAAAGTTAAGGGAAAACTCTGTTTTTGCCCAAGTGTGGCTCATTCATCACATATTGGTGAAACAGAATTGTGATAGAACTTATGAAGATGTTCAATTTCTACCAGAAAAAACTTTCAAGTAGAGACAACAGTAATTTACTGAAGCTGACATTTATATAAAATACTAGCTCCTGTTATATGCATATATGTGGATTCTTAATGATACAATGAACCTCAAAAGAAAAGAAATGAAACTAGAATGACAAAAACGTGATTACAAGTTTCGTCCTTTTCGCAATATCTTGAGCTTTTGTCCCATCTTGAAAGACAAAGACAAAGGGAACAAGAAAAGAAAGAAAAATGACTTGCAAGCTAAAGAATTACAATGTCACACAACTAAAGAGCTTCAATAGAAGAAAAATACAATCTATCTATTCACTAATTCATCTGTTTTATCTTCTTCTGTGTTCTGTGCTAATACAGATATCTCTTTGCTCTTCGTTCCTCTTTATCAGCACAGTATCTCTAAGAAAATTCTCCAGAGATTTTGAGTTTGGCATCCTCTGAAAATGGTTGCACGAAAGCACTCAAACATTTATTTTAGTGTACACGAGTCAATACAGGATGATTTTTTTTGAAGTTTCTGCTATTACGAGGGGACGATGGTGCCAATGTAGCCAAATCCAGCAATTGTGAAAGTGATGACTTGGAGGAAGATGTAAAGGAAGTACTGGCTTTTCCCATAGAGGACATCATAGCATCCACAAAAGAAAAGGAAAACTGCGAATCCCAATTCTTGTGGAAGAATCCTGTACAATTAGACCAACCGATAATGCATGGTTAACAAACTGATGCAATATTCTAATGGTTCAATGATATCAAGAACATGAAAATAAACCTTCATTCAAGAGAGTTTCTCACCTGTCTCCAAATAGAGATCCTCGGGGTTTCTTGGTTTGTTTTGTTTTTTCTTTGTTCTTGAGAGTATCACCTAATTTCTCCGTGACAACCCATTCGTTAGCTCTTTTTGCTTCTAGCAAGCCAATAAATGTAGCCTTGGTTCGTTGGAAAGCCATCACGTTCTCGAATAGAATCCAGTAGAAGAGTAGATGAATTGACCTGTCAAATTACATAATCAAATTAGAAAAATTCGGGAGGAAAAAATTCAGCTGAGAAGTAAACAAAAGAACTTGTTAGGCATATTTATTATATAGACCTTGGAGTTCCAACAGAATTCAATGTGGTGATAATGCAGGGGACGTAGATGGCACCCCATGTAGGGATTTCAACTTCAGGAACTAAAAGGCTCAACGGAAGAACAACGCAAAAGAAGAAAAATGTGACCATGTGAGCTATGATCTTTCGGACGAAGAAGAAGCTGTAGATCACGTAAAACTTCTTCCAAATGTTCACTCTCTGCAAACACGAAAACGAAACAATTCAGAATGTTTATTCAAACAAAATTAGGGCCCAACTCTGATACCATGTAAAAAATGAATATTGGACCTAACTCAACCCCAAAAGCTAACTACTAAGCAGAGTATTGCCCAAGTCCATATAAGCAGACTAATTAAACTCATCCCACCCAATATGGGGCTCAACAGCATTTCTACATTGCATACCTTATTCCTAACAATCTCCATCACCATTTTCCTGAACAAATTGGCGGGACCACACGACCAACGATGCTGCTGAAAACGAAATGCTTTGAATGTACTAGGTAGTTCACTTTTCACCTAGAGTTACAAAATTCAGTTAAGTAACAAGATAAATCTTCAAGTAAAATAAGGTAAAAACAGAGTTCTTCTATGAGGAATTTTATCAAACACCTGGAGATCACCAAGATAAAGAAACTTCCATCCTTTAAGACTAGCTCTAACTGCAAGGTCCATATCTTCTACAGTTGTTCTGTCTTTCCATCCACCAGCTTCATTAATTGCTGCTATTCTCCACACCCCTCCTGTTCCTATAAAATTGAACAGTGACTTTTTTATAACAATCATGCTAGTTTGTGTTATATGTTCTTTTTTATATTACTTTTAGCAATAAAAATATTTAACAAATAACATTGTTATAAAAAAGTGTGACGTGCAATAGTAATAAATTTTTCACTTACCATTGAACCCAAAGAATGCATGAGTAGAAGAACCCACTTCTTGCTCCACAGTGAAATGGTAATCTAATGACATCTCTTGCATTCTCGTTAATAAACACTCATTTGCATTCACTGTAATAAACAGAAGGATTAGCTCAGTTAATTACAAGTTACCACATAATTATTACACTATTTTTTAACTCTAACAATATTCTAGTCACTTAGATGAAATGAATTAAAGTTTATATTCCATGTCATCAGACAGCCTGGAAATATCATTTTCAGTTTCGATTTTAATTTATGTTGTCTCATTAAATTTTACTAATGTACACATCATACAACATGTTGTTCGAATGGAAGAGGTGTCGGCGAGAATTGTAGAGAGCATAATAGCACATGTAGACACTGAAAATGACGAATCTACCCTTCCAATGACCTCACAGTTGACAAAATGACAAACCTGCCCAGGATATTTAGCAGTTCCCCGCCGGTAACTGCGGGGTCTATGACTCGGTCTCAACAAAGGGACAGGATAATAACGTCATTAGCAAATGTTGCTGATGCTACTGATACTTTAAAATAAACAAACCTCTGACAAAGTCTTCACAATTTATTTTTTAATAATTTCCCAATATTAATTGTGTTTAGGAAATCTTAATTCGGACTAATTATTAAAGAATGAAACTAATCATATCAAATAAATAAATAAATCACCACTTCGGCTAAACTATAATTCTTTGTTGCATGGAACACACCAACACTTTAAATTTGCATGTCTTTGCTCTTTTAAGGCTTCTTAAATAGTAGGCTACATCATATTATTGTGTGAATGATATTCAAAATATGTTATTTAACCATTTTATTTATTATTTTACTTATGCATACGATATAATTTTCCGATAAAGGGTGTTCAATTTATGTCTGGGCTTAACAAAATTAATGAGAGTTGAGTTGGAAATTTTTTTTGACCAATTCTTAATTATTGTTCCCACCACCATGACTGATGGATTCTTCTTGGACCCACACAAAAATAAGTAACCAATCTTCTTTAAATAATCCTAATGTCACTTCCAGAAAAGAAATTGAGAAAAAAAGTTTCCCCAACGTAAGCATAAACGTGCAGTAAAAGTAATTAGTAAGTAAACAGCAACAGTATGTGGAGTAAAGAGCACCGACACTTTGGTTTAGGAACATAATGTAATTTAATTAATTGAGTAAATGATTAGCTTAATGATGATTAAAATTTGAGCTTACCAAAACGCCAACGACCTTGAACGAGTGCAATTTCCGAGTTATGTACAAGAAAAGGGATAGATCGCCGGAGAAAATCCGGTTCAGGTCGGAAATCAGCGTCGAAAATGACGACGTATTCGCAATCTTTAACATAATCACGTTTTAATCCTTCTTTAAGAGCTCCAGCTTTGTAACCTCCTCTGTTCTCTCTAATTTGGTACCTAATGTTAATCCCTTTGTTTGCCCACCTTAAGCATTCTTTCTCAACCAAATCCTTTAACATTAATAAATAAGTCATTAATTATTTATTCATAAATAAGAAAGATAAAATAATAATAATAATAAAAAAAGATAACAAAGGAAGGGAACCCATACTCATTTATTGAGTGTATACTACATGTAGAATTTGGAGGAAAAATGTTGTTGTGGTGGGTGAAAAATGAAATGTGTGTAGTAAAAGCTGGACATTCTTAATTAAATTATAATTAATAAAAATGACCGAATATTATGGAGCTTAGAATATATATGAAAAGAAAGAAACACAGAATTTTAATTAATAAAACTTTTGCTTGTTTTCCACTAGGGTTAAATATTCGCTTTGAGGTCTGACTAATTCAATTTTTCGTCTCAAGCGCTTTCTGTCATAATTTATTCTAACTAAAAATAGAGGGATCATATCCATCTCATCACGACTTTGATAATATATATGCTTAATGAGATACCTTAATGAGAGGATCAGTAGAATCATCAAGAACTTGAATGACAAGTCTATCAGATGGCCATGAAAGATTACATGCAGCTCCAATGGAGATCTTGTAAACCTGTCTCGAAACACCATAACTCAAATATTAGAACACTCTGTTTCTACAACTCAAAAACATAAAACAGAGCAAGAGAAATTTAGACCTCTTTTTCATTGAACATAGGGATTTGAACAAGAACCATAGGAAAACCTTCATTCCCAATCTCCAAATCATCTCTCATTGGTTCCCAATTATACCTTTTATCTGGTTTTTTCATGAAGAGTTTAACAAGAACAATGACTATACCCATATAAAGCCTTTCAATGAAAAGCATGAGTTCCATAGCTAAACAAATGTACACAGCAGCCCTTAATAATGGAACAATTAATGGAGCTTTAATCAATTCCCACATTAACCCAATTTGCCCTGCTATATCTGCTGCTGTCCCCTGAAATGTCTCTGGAAACAGAGCATTTGTAGAAACCTCTGTCATTTTTTACTTTCTTTAGTTCAAAACAGAAACAAAATAGATATCTGTTTCAGCCAAAAAGCAATACTCCTCTAATCTTTTTTTTCTATGTTAAGATAGAAGAGGATTGCTTCATTATGTAGAAGGAGAGAGAATATGTATTTGTAATTTGTTGAGTGAGTAACTGAGAGTGGGAGAAGGGGACCTGTTTTATAGGCAAATTTTGAGCTTATTTTAGACTCTTCTACAGTACACGAACTTTTTTCAATTTTTACCATCTCCTAGTCTTTCTCTTTTTTATTAACAAGTGGTTTGTGATCTTTTGTGTTAATTACTTTTTTCTGTCTCAATTTATGTATTATCTTTTAATCGGGCATAAAAATCTAAGAAATAAAGGACATCTTTATTATGTTTATCAAATTGTTCTTATGAAATCATTTTAGTTCTTACTTTTAGTTGATTTATCTTCGCAATAAAATGTTAAGTAGGATTCCATAAGGGTAAAATGAAGATTGTGCCGTAAAATATTTATCAAATAAGGAAATGTGATTTTTTTAGACTAAAAAAGAGAGGATATCTCATAAATTGAGATAGATGGAGTAATAATTCAAAGTGTTCAGTAAAACTATTGATGAGAATGCTCCACATAGATTGGGACGAGAATTCTGGCCTCTTGTAAGGTTAAAAAAATCCTTATTTCTTTGAGCTAGATTTTAGGATGTGAATCAGACCTAATTTGATGTGGTATCTGAGTCAAGTTCATTGTGTTTGATTGATGTGAGGCCCATGGATCGTTAGTCCTTGAATGTCATGCTCCCTATCGGATAATGAAACTCGGATAAATAATATTTGGATTCGTGCAAGTAGGGGTGTTGATGAGAATGATCTACATCGGACCGGGACAAGAATCATGGGCTCCTTAAATGACTTGAACAATCCTCTTTCCTTTAAATTAGTTTTGGTGTGAGTTAGACCCAAAACCTAATTTGATAAAAATTCATATATTCATCTTTTTTTTTCTCATCTGGTGTGCTTTGAACTCCCTACTAATTCAAATTTACCTTCATTAAAAAGGAAAGAGCTCTCCGATAAATAAAAAAAATCAAGGCTCAAACTCGAAATCTCTGGGAGATTTTATCTATCCTACCAAACTAAATCTCCCATACCAAACTTTTCTTTACGTTCATGATCCATATGGAAGGATAAAATGAAAAAGAAAAATGAGGCAGGGACTCTATCAACCATTCCAACTTCTGGTGCTAACCTATCTTTCTACCAAAACAAACTAAACCAATAACGAATAGGTCAACCTTTTTGCTTTTGGCCATCTGAAACACCTTATATAGGGTGAAATTGAACATTAATAGAAATAAGTACAATACTTATTTCATTAATGATTTTTTACACAATTATTATACTTAAAACATATTAAATATATCAATGTACTTGCTAGTAAATCATGGTAATGTGACATCTTCACCTTTTTTCTTGATCTTACATTAATAAGTGCATATTACTTGCTATTTATTCTAATTACTAATTGGAGCTATCATAGAATTATCTTCAATTAGATTATAAATAAGTTAATTATGTAAACATTTTTTGTGTCATCAGTGTGTGGAGAACTTAAATTCATGTGAAGAGTAGTTTGATTGGATCAAGATTCATGTGAAAAACAGATAGACAAGTGCATATGAAGTTTTCCACAACCTACTGTGCTGTCTCACGTTGTTTTGTTTTTTTTTAATGTTAAGCCGCCAAACTTTTCTTTATGTGAACTACATGCGTCTGCGTATTTAATTACCCTTTTCTTTGGCTACTCCTTTTATATCGGTTGAGGGTGATGTGATTAGGTATATTTATGATTTTATGATTTTTTTAAAAATAATTGGAATTTGTTAGTCTGACACTCGTAAAGCTTTTTGGAAAATTAGAAGGTCCTTTTATATTATACTAAATAGTACTTATATAATTTGGAGAATTTCTTAGCTAAATTTTTGATAAAATATAAGTAATTTTAGTAGCGAAGACCATCCAAATATAATAAATCTTAAAATCAAATGAGTGACAGTAAAAGTAACAGATCATATAATTGAAAGTGGTCTTGAATTGTTAAAATTACCTTCTAATAACAATATTAAGTAGCTGAAGATTGATTGAAAAGGCAGGCTCTAACAATCTTGTAAGCCCCAAAATGGGTACTAATATTGTCATCATAAATGTGGAAAGTTGATTGTCTCATATAAATGGTGTTTTTTTTGTTTTGTTTTATTGAATCATGAAAATTACTAATGCTTCTCCAACAAAGCAAAGGACGATGCTAGGTAAAATAATTAAGAAAAACTTTTAAGTAAGAAGGGAGAAAAGACAATAATACTATTTCCTTGAATTAAAACTCTTGTCTCACCGGAAAATACTACTAGAAGGTATTATTGTCTATCTATTAAAAATTAAGGGATTGGCAAAATTATACACAAATTAGCTTCTCCTAAACAATAGAGCTAGGCAGAAGTAATAATAGTGTTACCTTTTTTTTTATATTTAGGAGTAATAATTATAAAGAAGTTGAAAAATAACAGTAGAAATAGACACCAATAGTATTGCCTTTTTTTATATTTTATAATTAGTATATAAATATTACTTTTTTATCTTTGGCAAGAAATCATCACAAGGAAGGCCGCACTAGTTTGGGCGTAATTTAAGCACGGAGCTTTGTGTATGTGTCTCCCTCATGCATGCGCCTTATATTACTTGAAACTTATCCCATTAAATCCTGGAGAAATCATTGAAACTAAAAAATATACAACACAAAAAAAATTAAAAAGATGGAGAAAATAAGAAAGTGAATTGACCAATGCTTTTGGCCCTACTCAAAATATAAAAAACAATGGATGGAGTGAAGGAAATATAACCAAAGTAGTTTAAAGAGATTTTGAATTCGAGCTTTTTAGAAAAATCTTGATAAGAAGTAATATTTCTTTCAAAAATCTTATGCTACATAAGAATGTGAATTATTCACGGTATGATCAAACACCAAATAAAAAATAAAAAAAGTTTGACGGGCCGTCAAAGTGGTAGACCAACAACCATAAAACCGTCCACTAAATTCCAATCACGTTTATTCATTTCCACGTAACTAATCCCAACGGCGGCACAGAAAAGCAAGACCTTAGGAACTGAAATTATGCAACAATTGATGTGTACAATAAAGTCTTCTATATATAGAAAGAAGATACGCATGTTTTACTTTTTCTTTTCGAAATTGCTGAGTCAAAAGAAATAAAGGCCCAAATGTGTATGAACAACCGCAGGAATTGGCGCAATTTGCTCTAAAATTTTGAATACTCCACAGTACAATTTACTGTGACAAAAAATAAGTCATCAAGTTTTGTGCACCAAATTACATTTAACCTATAATTATTGAAAATACTTCGCCGCGAACTTAATGTCATGAGTATATATATATATACACATAACTTTTTAAATTTTATACATATATATATTTATTTATTTTTATTTTTATTTTTATTTTGGGAAAAAGGACAAATATACCCCGAACTATCGTAAATGGTATGCAGATACCCTCTGTCATACTTTTGGGACATTGATGCCCCTGCCGTCCAAAAACTAGAGCATATATGTCCTTCACTCTAACGGAAGACTAAATAGGGACACGTGACACAATCTTATCCGTCGGTCCAATATTTAATAAATGTCGGGTCAGTGGATAAAATTATGACACGTGTATGTCCGTTAGTATAAATGATATATATGCTCTAATTTTTGGATGGCAGGGTCATCAATGTCCCAAAAGTATGACGAATGATATCTGCATACCATTTACGATAGTTCGGGTATATTGCCTTGATTATTGCTGTAATATGCGCCAAACTGCTATATTATAGAATAGCATGGGAGGATCGTGGTTGAACTATTCTATTTTTTTACTTAGCCCTTTTTAACAAGATATGTCATGTCTGTTATGCCTGACATATGAGTAGGGGTAGAGGGCTGCAGAATCTTTGAAAATTTAGTAAGTAGGAGTAGAAAAAATTATTATGATTTTTGTTAAGTTTGTTTGTTCATCCATTTTGGGTTTCATTAATTTGAATGCGCACTAGAATTCTACTTTATGAGGTAAATTTGATAATATGTGTTCAAGTGTATATTCATAATTCGATCATAAAATTGAAAGTCTGACTTGATTATTCTTGATAATTTGTCACTTTTCAACGATTATTCAAAGAGAAGTATTTGTGTAATCGAAACATTATGAATGGGTCATTAGATAGTAATGGGAAAGAAAGAGAGGATCAAAATATTTACTTAAGCATCTCCATTAAGCGTAATTAATTAAGATAATTAGGAAATCAAGAAATGATGACAATTGACAAAGGAAAACGGAATATATACGAAAGGTTTGATAATATTTGGATTGATATTAACAATAGACAAGCTAGTGCCTAGTGATTATATTAAGGAACAAATCTCATTTAATGTTAGTACTTGTTAGTACTATAAGGTTATATAATTGACTCAAGAGTCGATAATTGCCAGTATATTAATTATGTATAATGCTTATTTAGGGAGTAATAATTGTTAGTAATCTCATTTGTACAAGTAAAAGAAAAATATACTACTACCAGATACTAATACTATATGGCATTCCCAAGGCACCTAGCTCATATATATTATTACCAACAACTTTTGTTAACAAACAGATTAAGCAAACTACATATATGTACACAATCTTATATCACTCCATGTCCAAAGAAGTAAAAAATATGTTTCAATTTTGATAAAGCAATTCTAGAGTACACTCCTCTTCCTCCAACAACAAAAAATTCACGGCTCTTGCTACCTCAGGAGGTCGGTTTGTATAAAGAAAAATAAAAAATAAAAAGAGAAAAAAAAGACGAGGTCGCTTTTTTCGGCCTAAGGTTATTTATTTTTGATGATTTTGATTGTTTTATTAGTAGTGAATTTTGTTGGACAATATTTTTTTTCTTACTAAACACCAGAAAATAAATTAAAAAATTATTTATTTATTATAACAAATACTAAAGTTACACGTCTTTTCATTATTTTGTTAAAAAGAAATTCTTAAGTTGCTAAGGTTACTACAAGTCAAATTGATTCTCCTTTCTTACAAGAAAATCCAAGCTCAAGAAGTTAGTAGCCTTCACCATATTTCACCATCTAATAATACTAAATAAACCCATGAGCTATTTCAATCTAGTGAAGCTTTTTTCTTCTTTATGTCAATAATTTAATTATTAGTATATTACTAGTTGTCTTTAAGTTTTATAAACAATATATAACCTATACACATTTTTTGATTGGATCAAATTCATAAATTCATTTTTTTTTCCACTTATGGGTCCAAGTGTATGTCTAATCGCATGAAGAGCAAATGCTATCTTGTGACTTTTGAAAATTAGAAGTCCAATTAAATGTGAACATTTATAGATTGGAACATGAAACTAGAATTACAATTATAGCTATAATATATTAATGTTTTCTGAAATCCTAAATAAATTTGATGATAATGTCACTTAATTCTTTTTCTTTTTTTTTGCAAAGAAGGAACTAATCTTGGTATTTATAAAAGATTCCCTAAAAGAAGGTTCAATTTTTCAGAGGAATTTGCACAAAATTAATGGGGACATAATTCAAAAGGTTGCCTAAAGAGGCCATTAGAAGCAAATAACTAACTTTTCATTAGCCCTCTTGCTGGGCTTGGCTTACTTCCTACTTAGGCCTAATGGACATGATTAAGAGAATCAAATCACATTCTTGGGTTTGGACTTGGGCCATGCTTTTGCTAACCTTTTTAATCTTTGGTGTCAAATAGTGACAAAGTTAGAAATTTCATCAAGTGTATTCAGGATTAATATATACATATAAATAATTTTTGGATTATATACCTTGTGCAAACTTTTTGATGAAGGGCGTAAACATGTCATCTTGCACTGGCTACCTACGCCATTGATGTTCAAGTTGAAGCGCCCATAAATGTTAGTACACTATACAAAGTGTCATATATTTGTATTTTTTCAATGTATTAAACGTTTTGTTAAATCACGTAAAATTATTACATATAAGTAATTTTATAAAGTGAACATCCAATTTGACTAACCATGGTCAACTAATAAGAAATTATAGGTAAATACCTATCATCTATTTATTGATTTTATATAAACAACTTATATGGATAATAGTTTGAAAAGAGAAGAAAAAAAATATAAAATATGAATAAATTTTTTTCCCAATCCTTTGAGCACTAATGCATAATCCATAAATCTTTCTGGCAAACATTTTTCTTTTATCTTTTTTCTTGTCTACAATAATTTTTCTTCATATCACGTTATTCTTTCATGTTCTTCAGATATATTTGGTATTTCTTTTAGTATTAGTATCGTTTATATGATACAATTAAATAGTTTTATATGTTGTTATGAAATCTTTAATTGTAAATTTTATAGTGCTTTCATACTTTTTATAATGGTTTAGAGGGGTTCAAATTTTAAAAAAAGAGATCTTATATTTATTTAATATTTTACTTTCATAAATTTGTAAAATACATTATAGTTAATTATTAGTATAATGTTTCTTGTAATAATTCATAAGATATGAATAGACATATACAAATTATTGTATGTTATATAACATAACAAATGTTTATATTTAAGGTTTTTGATTATAGTTTTGAAAAACTTTTTCAATTGAATTAATTGTTATACAAACAAACAAACAAAAATTAGAAGTGGTAGAAGTATTTAAAATAGGGAAAAGGGTTAAAAATGCCCTCAACGTATTGAAAATTGCTTAAAAATGCCCTCCTTCCACCTATTGGATCAAAAATGCCCTTAAGGTTATTTTTAGGATTAAAAATGCCCTTCTTTAACAGAATTATGCTAGGGCATAAATGAGTTTTTAAATTAAACACATGGCTTTAAAATATTGGTCCACATGAATATTTAACCCAACTAAAAAGATCCGATCCATGAATGAATAAATCCAACCATTTTTAATATAACCCAGCTATTTTGAAGACACTAATGGCATCTTCAATTTGTCCATATTTTTAAAGTTTATCGGAGGATTCATGTTTCTGAATTGAAAAATAGCCTCAAGCATGCGAATCGCTTCTGGTCTTAGGAAAATTGCTTCTCTCTTCATATGCTCCTACTCTTACTCAAGCTATTTATCTATCACTATCAATGGAGAATAGTCAGAA
>JAJOOO010036267.1:0-20000 GCA_029582685.1 Solanum piurae
TGCGCGAGATACATTAATTGTTAAGTAAGATACATTACATTTTATACATGATACACTAATCTGATGTACATTTTATACATGATACACTAATCTGATGTACATTTTATACATGATACACTAATCTGATGTACATTTTATACATGATACATTAATTTGATGCGCGAGATACAATAATATAAGTGCGCGAGATACAATAATATAAGCGCTGATACATTAATCTGATGCGCGAGATACATTAATCTGATGCGCGAAAATGAGGGATTTTGGAAATTTATAAAGCTTATAGGGGATAATGGTAATAAGTAAACTAAAAGGTAGAATTTCTGTAATTTTTCCATAATTAATTTTTTAATCTTTTTTAATCCAAGTTCATCGATCCCAGCTTTCAAATTTTTTTCAAATTAAAGATTCAATTTTGAAGTATTAGCTTCAATAGAGATTTTGAAACTATTTTTTTGAGACTTATTTTTATTTGTTTTGTTAGGTCACAAACTTCAGTTGGACGTAAAAGAATATTTAAGAATCAAGTTCGTATAGTTTGAGTTTTTTTTTAGGATTGAAGTGATAATTATGGTAAGTGATAAAATATACGATTGTGCTTTGATTTTTGGAGGTGGAAGAAAGAATTTGATGGTGGTAATGAAAGGAATTTGGTGGTGATTAGTTATGATATTTTGTAGTAATTGTTATGATTTTTTTATGGTGAAAACAATAGGTTTAGTGGTTATGTAGCGGGTGCAATAACGTATGGAAAGAAAAGAAATCAAATTACATGAAAAATATAATATTATTTTTAGATATAATAATTTATTAATGTGGCATTGATATAACAATGATGTGGAGGCGAGAGTATAATATCTTCCATTAGGTAAGTTACGTTGTTATATATGTCTTAGGGCGAGTTAGGGATGCACTTTTTACACTTTAAAATAGTTTAGGTGGGTAATATGATTCGCGTAAATGAAAAGTATTTTTTTAAAACTGCAGTTATTGTTCAGGAGGTATTAATATATTTGATCGCTAGGAATTCAGATAGTGACTTGATAAAGACAATATTTGATATCTTGGTATCTTTATTAATATATATTACATGCATGAGTTAATTATGAGATTTCGAGATATCACTTCAATGAAATATGTTATTTTTTATATAAGTGTGAGCTAAGGTTTATAGTAGAGATGCTTCGAAAAATTCTAATAAAGATTTGATGAAACTCAAACACAAGACTTAAAATATCCATAAAAGAAAACTTCCATCTTTGTAATTTTGTGGCTCCAAACTTGCAGATCTGCTTTGTGAGAGAATAAATGAAGGGGAAGTTTGGTTCCACTGGATAATTCCAATTTGTTTGCAATAAAATTTAAAGAGATGGATAATTGACTACAATCACAAATTAAACAGGATGAAATAGATATATTTTATTGTGAATATTAATTTGTGAGTATATTTTGTTCCTTTCTTGATTATTCTCTTTGAATTTTCTCTGTGATTGGAGAGTCATTAATGTTGTAATTCTCCCTTGTAGAATAATTTCTTGTGATGCATCTGATCGCTAGGAATGCCGGGCAACGACTTTTACAAAGTCATTATTTGATGCGTTGATCTTTTTATAAATATCTCATAAGTTTATGAGATCAAGGAAATATGATACCCTTTATATAGGCGTGAGCTAAGATATATGATAGAGTGCTCTTCAAGAACTTGAACAAAAATTGGACTTCATCTTGTAGAGTTCCATAAAAAATTTGATGTCTACAACCATGAAAGAACTACTTCACCCCACTGCACATATTCAGGATTTGATTCTTAAAAGTGAAGTGAGCGACCTACATTGCGTAGGATTTTAACCACCAATTTTCATTAACTTCTCAAGAGCAACGTTTCAAATTACAACTATGAATCAAAGAGACTTACTCTAGTACCTCAACTCAACAATTCACTCAAACTGTTCTAACAACTCTCCAAGAAGTCAAACTCACTTTTTGTTACAATTCTCACCCACACGGCTATTCTCTTCAATCTAGAAATTATTACAACTCAATAATAATTCTAGAACAACTCAACAAAGATTAATAACCCTAGCCTTTACCTACCCAAACATCACACAAAATAACTCATTGATTCACTATGACTGGCGAACTCAATCAAGACTAGTAACTCTAATTTTTAACTGATCAAACTTCAATAGTACATACTTGAACACAACTCATTTATTTCTTTCTTTGTGACAATCTTCCATATCTGTAAAGGCTGTCCGCATTCGCGTCTCAGGAACCTGATTCTTGATTCACCTGATAGAGTATACATAAGACAACAAATAGTAAACTAGATTCACTTTGTTAATCATCAAAACTACATGCATGTTGTCCTATTTCTCAATAAATGATATTATTAAAGACCAAAATAGTCCAATCAGTCTACACTAACATTTTCCTTGGTCAAATACATTGATAACTCCTTCTAATTTGCCTCCATTTTTTAATTTAGACATTCTATTTTACCCTTCAATCTTATTTTTAAGTATCATTTTAAATATAACATACTGAGTTATGTCTCAATTTTTTTTTATACTCTTAAATTACATTTTTACACTTCGAAAATTCGATGAACTTTCTGTAAAGAGATTGTCTACACATGTGACCTTTCACAAATGATGAAACTAACTGCTGGCCAAGATAGTGATAAGAGTGGTAATGCATGAGAAAATATCTTCATAGGAGGCTTGAAGAGCACAACTTTTTTTTTTTTACAAAGAGAAATGGAGCGGGCATATGTTCTTGGGGGTAGGGGTAGGGGTGGGGGTGGGTGTAAAAGAAAATCAAAATGAGTGATGAGAAAATTGCCAACTCATCCTGGCCAATAACAGGACGCCTATTGATCACCTTTGAATACTCTCTCCTCCTTTATAATAGTTTTTTATTTGATATTAATATTTATATTAGGAAATTTATAATTAATTTAAATTTGTATCATAAAGACTTTTTCATATATATCAAGATTCATTAGTGATTGGAGAAATTTAATTCCACGTACCACAATATTGGTTTAATTAAATATCTCTCCATCATATCAACATGTGTTAAGATGCTACCTAATTTTCCATGGCTATAAAGCAAAGTCTATAATTTGCTTTAATTAGAGAGATCACATATCATCCACTAGTTTGCTGCTTTATCTAAGATATTTTCTTCAACAAAACCATTAAATATTGCACTCATCTTGTCTTTTTAATTCTTCTTTTACACAAAGTCGTAGAGGCCGGTTTTGTGGGACATCCACATTTTCCCGTGATTTAATGGGTTCAATACTTAATTAGCTTTATTTTACTTGAGTCCATTCCCCACCCACCCCACCCACCCCACCCCAAATTAAGAACAATAGATTGGCATTTAATATAAATGGAGCTGAAAGAAGGTAGAATATATATAGGTCTTTATCATTATTTAGTGAAAGCAAAGCGGCTGATTTCGGCTCAAGTGTAACAATTTTAGATGTAATGAAGAAGAAAAGAGTGAATAAAACATAATTTATTTATTTTTAAAAGGAGTGCAAAACCTACGAGAAAAAAATATGAACAATCAGAAAATAATGTAATAGTCGAAACACAATAAACATATGAAATTGGTATAAAAAACTAGAATTATAATAATACGACTAGTACAATTTCAGACACCAACAAGCTTGAACCTTCGAAAGCAAGGCAACACTCCACTATCTACTAACCGTGTACCCTAATATGCGACCTTCACTCCCTCATATCCAAGGTTATATCCTCAGTAATTTGAAGTTTCTTCATGTCATGTTTAATCATCTCTCTCCTAATGCATTTTCACCCTACCACTACCTCTCCTCATGCCTACTAAAACCAACCTTTCACACCTCATCACTGGTGCATCTGTGCATCTCTGTTTCACATGTCCAAACCATCTCAATCTCTTTTCCTCCATCTTGTCCATCACGGAGGTTACTTCTACCTTATCTAGGATGACCTCATTCTTAATTTTATTGCTCCTATAGTATGCCCATGTATCCATCTCAACATCCTCATTTTCTCAACACACATCTTTTGAACACGAGAGTTCTTAATTGGCCAACACTTTGCATGTTAATGGTCCAACCACCACTCTATAGAACTTATCCTTAAGTTTTGATTGTACTTTTTTATCACAGAAGACTCCGGAGGCAAGCATTCTCTCCATCCGCGCCGTACCAATACGATGTGTCATATCGTTGTTGATGTCCCCACTAGCCTAGATAAGAGACTAGAATTACTTGAAATTCTCTTTCTTGGGGATAGGTTGTGTGTCAAGCCTCACTTCCATGTTTAAATCATGCATCACTATATAAATTGGCACTCCAAATATTCTACATTGATCCTGCTCAACTTGAACCTCTTAGATTTCAGAGTTTGGCCTCCACACTTTCAACCTAATATTACATATCTCATCAATCAGTATTATGTCATCCGCAAATAACATACACTAGGCACCTCATCTTGAATATATACCACTTCAATTAATCCATCAATAAGACAAATTAAAACGGGTTAAAAACTGATTCATGATATAACCACATTTCAATATTAAATTTTATAATAACAATATATTCAATTTGATTTTAGTAGTTAAGTACAAATAAGACTTGATTTATCAAAATTTTTATCATTATTTTTATAAAGTAGATTGATGGTTTTCGATAGTTTTCGATAGGGGAATGATGAAAGGGAAAAATAAGAGGTAAAATTATTTGTGGCCAAGTGAAATTTGTAGTATCTACCCCGAGAAACGTGGCAATGGTCATTGAAAATATCAGATATTAGTAGGGTCGTTTGAGAAGGCTTTAACACCACGATTTTGAAGAAAATGATTCTATGGAAAATCAAATTTGTGGACCAAAATGGAGACAACTCATCCACTAACCAATGATGACCCGTCTTTAGATTTACATCCCTCAAATAATCTTTACCCAATTTCCACGGCCAAGAATCAAGACTGATTTTTTACAAAAACCCCTTCATTCACATCTGTCCATTAGTTTTAGGCGGGCTGTTAAAGATATTTTTTCTTCAAGAAAACCAAAAGGGATTGCTGTTTTTGACAAAATATTGGATTTGGTGGTGTAAAATGGGTGAAGCAGTGATGTCAGGTGAAGGAGATGGTGAATGTTTGCCAAAAATGGTGCTTAGGGTTTTATTGGTTGAAGCTGATGATTGCACTCGTCAGATTATTGCTGCTCTGCTTCGTAAATGTAGTTATAGAGGTTGGTCATATGCGGTTTCAACAGTATTGCTCCTTTAATGTTCATTTGTTTCCATTATTCTTGATAATTCAGCAACAAAACTTTGTGCAACTTAAAAAGGGGTTCTTGTTTTGAAAACATGCAAGTGATCTGTTAGTTGTTGAGTTCTTCTTTTGAAATAGTTCAAAAGAACAGATTTTTGAGCAAAAACTTCTTGAAAATAGTTAATATAAACTCTCTTTGTTTTTAATATACTCATTTTTGTTTTTTTTTAATTATTATTTTGGTATGAAGATGTCTTCAAAAAAGTTTAAACACAAGCCACCTTTGGTATTGGGCGCTTGCACTCATTACATTAAGGTTTTGGGGTTGATAACTTGATACTAAGCTCCCGTTTAGCTATAGATTTTGAAGTTTGAAACTTGAAAAAATGAGTTTATGAAGTTGTGCTTTGACATGCATTTTGAAGTTTTGTGATGGAAGCTTGTTTTTTGGTTACTTGAAAATATTTGAAGATTAGATTTTCAAAATCTACTCCCAAGATTCTTTGTGTTAGCTCCAAGTCATGTTAAGGATGGTGTTTGAGTGCTATATAGTGTCCCTTATACATAGAGGTATTTAAAATATTTACTACATAAATCACCAAAAATACATAAAATTGGTAAGTCTCAGATTGAGCTTACTACCTTAACATTTTGGGTTGGATTATCTGATCTTCTACCTAAGACTTGGACAGTGATTGTAGTGTGTTTGGATATCAAGCAGATTTGAAATAGAAATGTTTCTTTATTTGTAAGGAAAATATATTTGTGTCCTTTTTCCCCCTTGTTTTGGGAATGGATACCTAGGATTTTGTTTAGACTTTTAGGTGCCCGTGTCTTCTATAGTTTGTCATCTGTAGAACCATTTTCAGCATGAGCCTTTCAGTTACTGAGAATACAATCCTTTCTTTTACTTGTCCTCTTATCTTCAGGTTATAGCATGGAGGATATAATATCACGCTCATCCTGCACCTGGAGATTTCTAGTGGTGTTATAACTCCATGTATTCCTCCTAGACTATGATTCTGCATTCGCTGATCCCCCCCACCCTGCACCACCCCTTAAAAGAATATGGACGGATGTAATGTATCTGTTAAATTCCATCCTGCCGTGAATTTCATTGACTGATATCATGGTGGGGCTTAAGAGTATTACTTAACCTTCATATTTGATTGTTGACTAATGAAGACTTAATCTACCACGTTTTACCAACCCGACATCCACCCCTTACTTTGTGCGCTTTGTAATTGGTTACCTGAGAGGCATGTATTAACTTTATGTTTCAGCACACTGGCAATTCTTGTGGCGTGAGTGTGTACATATCTTGTTAATTTCTTACACTTAGTTTTTTGGTACCAAAGAAATAATAAGTTGTTTGACAAAACAGTTACTGCTGTTCCTGATGGTTTGAAGGCATGGGAGACACTTAAGGAAAGGCCTCATAACATAGACCTTGTATTGACTGAGGTTGAGCTGCCATCAATATCCGGATATGCACTGCTTACTTTAATTGTGGAGCATGACTTGTGCAAAAACATACCTGTTATAAGTATGTTTTCTTGATCTCTGCACTTATTTTAATGTAATAATCACAGGGATCGTAATGCTTAATATGCCTATTTATTATGCAGTGATGTCCTCCAAAGATTCCATTAGCACAGTCTTGAAATGCATGGTTAAAGGAGCTTCTGACTTTCTCATTAAGCCTTTAAGGAAAAATGAGCTGAGGAACTTGTGGCAGCATGTTTGGAGAAGAAAAACGGTATGTAAAGAAAAGAAAACATTTGTAAATGGTTATCAAATTTAACCAATTGAATTAACACAAATTATTTTGTTTCTCTTGAATGATCAGCAAAGTGCTAGGAGCCATCCTCGGAATGAAGTTGTTGAAAACCAGAAAATTGTAGCAGCTTCTGAGAATGACACAGCAAGTAACTATTCTAGCGATAATCTGGCCTCTGTTCATCGAGGAAATGACAAAGGTTGCCAGTCACAAGTAAGTGATATCTTCTGTGTTAACCTCATTTGACTGAGATGTATGAGCTCCATCATTTTGCACTTCATAGATTTTGATGTAACATGATTGATTATCTATATGTAATTTTATATGCCAACTTTAAGCTATTTTTTGTTAAAGGTCATCTTTTTTCAAGAAAATAAATTGACTAAGTGAGATAAAATACTGATATTCTTTTGCACTCCATGCCATCAAGTGCCTTCAGTTTTTCTGCGGATAGTTGATTTACATCATTTAAGTTTGACAAGTAATATACTTTCCAAAATTTATGATAATGATGCATTATGAAACCATGTAAAGAAGAACGTATTTCTAGATTAGACTGGTTTCATCGGGTTTACATAGAGATGACATATTTTGCCAACTGTTGTGCATAACTCTTGTCCCATGCCTTTCTTGTTAGCTGATAGTGTGTGTATGCCAAATATGCAGGGCGTTACAGATATTAGACATAAAGATGATTCAAATATGTGCAACAATGGAAGACATGAAGAATGTGTTGAAAGATCATTTATGCCAGAAAGTAAACCACTAGGTATGGCGAGCTATCCTTCTTCTATCAAATTTTGGAGTTATATGTCTAAGATTTGAACTGACAAACTATCATATGTAGAAAACATGACAAGCTCTGGAATGGGAACTTCTTCCGGCACTACACCTGACAGCTCAGTTGCTATTGGTTCAGAAGATGCCACTCTTTGTGCTGATCCAAGGGTTACGGCTAATGAAGTGCAGCATGGATGTTTTAGTGCAAATACGTGTACTGCTGATGAAGCTGATTGCCAGTTGAATGAACTCTATTCTGCTCCTAATACTGCTGAAGCTGTTGACTTGATGGGGAATTTTGAAAATTACCTGGCTCACAGTGACGGCCATTCTCATGACAGTAGAGAAAAATCAAATCTCGCTTCCAGGCTGGATCTTTCTTTGAGAACCTTTAATCCCAGTTGCTTAAACGATGAAGCGTCGTGGGAGCAGAACATGATAAGTCATTCAAAAGCATCCGCCTTTTCTAAGTGAGTTTTGCATTTCTGTTCTTTGGCATTCTATTGTTGAATTGTCCTCTTTGCTTAGCGGATTCCTCAAATATGAAGGAACAGTTCTCCATCGGGAAGAGTGCCTCAAAATTGTATCATTGTCTCTGTAGGATAGTAGTATTTGTTCTCTTTAAACACAAAAAAGTGTAAATAGAGTGAGTAGCCACATTTCAACTACTGCATACTGCTGTTGCAGCAAGTTGAGATTTGTGACAATTCTTTATCAGGGGATGCACCCTGTTTTACTGGGTTCACTTTTAACCCAGTATTTTGACATAAGAGTGTAAATAAACATTTGAAAAATTACTAAAATTTCAACAATTATTAATTTATGAAACCATAAATTCAGTAGTGCAATGAATTCAATTGTAAAAATTTAAAGGTTGAACCAATTAAGTTTATGTTCTTTATTCCCTTCAGGAATTAGTCACACTACATAGCTTATGGTAGTAGCAATTTCTCTATGACAGTTGTGATGCAATACTTGTGGCAGGGCCGTTCATGCATATTATACAGTAGGGAGAAACTAGTATAAGACATCCATTTAGGAAGCTATATGGTAGGCGTTGTTCCTTTCTGTTGCTCATCCCTGACTCTATTCGTGGCTATTTCAGAAATCAACATCTAGAAAGTATCAAATTTATGAAGAATGTGCAGTATATTTAAATTTGAAGGCCTTTATGTGTGTGTTTTTGACCAAACCACTGCCCAGGAAAATTTGAAGATTTGGATGGGTATCTCTTAAGGAGTTCACTAACTACTCAACCATAGTGAATGCATGTAATGCTTGTATATCGTGATAGGTTATTAATTTTATCAATAGCATGAAGGAAGAAATTATTGTACAAAACTAACACAAGGCACAACCAGATATATGCTGTAAAAGTGTAGTACTCCTTTGTCCAGGAAATATTTGGAGGCTGAATATTATTATCTTGTTGTGATATATGGTAAGAACCTCTATTAAATTCTTATATTTAAGATATACTAAACCAAGTCAAAGTATAACTGTTTGTATTCGCGTTGAACCTAGCTACTCATCTTTCTTTATTGGCACTTTTAAGTTGAAACCCCAAAAGATCAAGATTGGAAAATTCACCTTTACTGTTTGAGTGTAATGAAAGGTGACTTAGAGTGTGTAATGATGCCTTCTACTTACAACGTCACAGTTTTAATGAAATTATCTTACCTTATCACGAAAAAAGAAGACTCAGGACGCCCTTATTTGCTAGTTTAGTTATTTATTGCTTTCAGGCTGATAATCTTTTTTTGAAATATTACCAAGGCTTCTCATATCCTTGATGGTCTCCCTCCCTTAAGTTACAAGTCCAATCGAATGTTGTTTCTCTGCACGTCTTCTCTGAGAAAAGACGTGAGTATATTATACCTATATATGAACACTAGTACAGCAGTACCTTGCAGTGTGAACAGTTGAGATTATATAGTAATTTATCTGCCTAAACTATCTTACGAAATACCTCAACTGCTTAAATTAGTTTCCAGATGCTATCTCAAAATTGACTAAACCTTCTTTTATGTCAGATATGAAAATAAGATGATGGTGCAACCTCTTTTCTCTGGATTGAGTAGCAATTCAGCTCCATTGAAGGAAGGCTCTAGTGCCTCTACTTGGCAGCATGATGCTTCATTGACTGAGAGTCAGGAAAACGAAACAGCTCTGGTTATGCGCCAACCGGGAAATTGTAAAGTTTCACTATCGGGCAACCAAGTAAGCTTCACTCCAGTTGACAGGGTAAGGTTTGGAAGTATGGCTGCCAGTGACATTCACATAAATGCTTCAGTGTACAATACACAATCAGGTTCTCAACAAGTACACAGCCCTCGATCACAGTCTACACTTCCAACAAGTTCTTTGACTTATTCAACTTCCGAAGGTCAAAATATGGAGCATTACAAACAACCATTTGATGATACTACAGTTCACTCTGAGGATAATGCGGAAGAGGAAGATAACAGAAATTTAGTAACAGTTGAAAAGGCAAGATATGATACTGCAATTTGTGAATCTAGTGATTTGAGAAGTGGCGTGAAAAATAAGCTCAGTAGTTCTCATTGTGGAAGTATTTCTGATGAAGCTGTAGAAAGTTCCTTCCCAGTTGTAAGTCCAGAGAGAGCTCCTGTTTCTGAGAGTGTGAATTACAATGATAAGACAAGATCAGAGAATCACAGCACCAGCCAAAGGGAAGCAGCACTCATGAAGTTTCGGTTAAAACGGAAAGATAGGTGCTATGAGAAAAAGGTATATATAACCTTAGTGCTAGTGCCATTATCTTATTCTTCAATTCTATTACTACTAATGTTTCTTTTACTTTGGTCATCTTTACTTTTTTCCTGCCAATACTTTTCTGCCTTTATTATTTTCTTCTAACCGTTTTCTTGACCTAAGGTCTCTCTACCCCACATAGGTAGAAGTAAGGTTTAGGTACCCCACCCTCCCCAGACCTCACTTATGAGACCACATTGGGTATGTTGTTGTCGTTGCTAGTGCCATTACTCAACTTAGATATATTGCATCAATTTTAAATGAGTACAGCGTTAACTAATCTCTATATTCTAGGTACTTTAGCGGAAACGAATGCCATTACTATTGGTTTTTGACCTTTCATATGCTTGAATGATCAAATAGTAGACATAACCACAAAACTATTTAGAAGTAGCCAACATTTAGTTAAGTATCTTCTTTTTGTCCTTCATTATACTGATATCATTTTTGCACAGGTTCGATACGAAAGCAGAAAAAGACTTGCAGAGCAGCGACCACGAGTGAAAGGACAGTTTGTTCGTCAGCTACCAAACGGAACTCAGCCTAAGGACAAAGACGAAATGCGAATAGTCCATCAATGAGAAAAATTAGTTTTTAGGCAAATTAATGTAGCTAGCATAGCCATTAAGATAGATATACAGGTTTGTAGTTTTTGTGTGTTGTGTTATGTGTGTGTGTCTTGTAAGCCTGAGAATTCGGGGATTGATGATAGTTGCAACCCAAGATGTTTCAATTTTTATTTACTTATTGGTTTATTATGTACTTAGCTTAGTAGGTGAAATTTATCTTGCATTTGAGAGAGTTTGAAACGTTTAATGGTGAACTTTGCAAGTATTTGTAGTTTGGGCAAGGAACTTGAGAATTCATTTGACTTGTCTATTATGTATATATATAGTTGCACAAGAATATTAAAAGGAGAATTCTTCATGTTTTTAGTACAATATTTACCATTTCAAATATATATAAAAAAAATTCTCTACCGAGCTCTATCGGAAACCACCTCAAAGATTTAAGAACACTCCATTCTCTTAAAATTTCACTTATGAAATTAAATTAAGTATGTTATTATTGTTATTGTTCCAATAAAGGCATAATCCATGAACAAAAATTCAAATTTAGTTGTAGCTAGCAAGTAAATACATTAACATTTAGACAAATGAACTTGTCTCCGTTGTATCATTGAACTCTTTAACTTAAAAAATATCATCAACTTAATTGAAATATCTAGATATACCAGCAAACTATCAAATTGGTCCACGGCAACTCCAAAACCAAATGTCATGAAACTAAGTAGGAAAAATGGTGACAAATGATTTTCTAGGTGTCATCACATCATAAGACTCCACCGTTACACATAACACAAAATTACATATTAGTCGGCAGCTACTAGCCAAGAATCTTCTTCCTAAGCTAAAGTAACAAAAAACAAAAGAATTTGCATTGAAAACAACTAGCAAAGAGAGAACCTAATTCCCTTCTTTTTTTTCTTTCATAGATTCTATCTTTTTATTCCACCTTTTCTCACCACTATCACTCACTTAACAATTCAAACACTTTGTTAAATCTACTTGGTTTTAATTACACTTGATCATTTTATTGTTCATGTAAGCCTCTCTTATAGTTTTCTTTCTTTTCTTGTGGTTACATTAATGAGGTCTTTTTCTTTTTCTTTTCATGTATCTAACTTTATATAACAGGTCAACATCGACTTAAAAAAGCACAAATGACTTAATGTTTGGAGCAAAAGCAAAGAAAATTAAGACAAGTATACAAGATTAGGTAGAAGAAATTTTGAGGTGAGCTTTTTTTTCTCTTTATTTATAAAATCTTCTTCTACTAATTAGTGCTTATATTAATTGGGAAAATTTACTTTCTTTTTCGATATGTAAAACTTATATACAGGCCAACATCGACTTAAGAAGCATCAAGCAAGTTCTAAGTGGAACTAATTTGTAGAGAAAATTAATTAAGACAAAATGAGTGATTATGACCAACAAAAGATTCAAAATGAAAGTGTTGGTTATCCTCAAAAACCTTCTCCTTTACCATCCTCTAATGATCCAAGAAAATATCCTTCATCACCTAGAAGAAGTCCAGCCAAAACTTTGTGCACTTTCTTGTTAATTTTAGTCATCTTGGCTGGCCTTGTTGTGCTCATATTATGGCTAGTTTATAGACCCCACAAGCCAAATTTCAGTCTAGTTGGTGCTGCCATATATGATTTAAATGTAACATCCCCTCCTTATATGTCAACCACCATGCAATTCACAGTGTTGGCAAGAAATCCAAATAGGAGAGTTAGATTGGATTATGACCAATTTTCAGCTATTGTTTACTACAAGGGTCAAGCAATTACACCTCCAGTGGTGCTTCCACCTTTATTTCAGGTAAAATTCAATTTATTTGTCTGATACATAATTTACCAAAATAAATAAGATCGACTTTACTTTTTATTGTGACGGAGGGAATACAAGTTATTTTAGCCCATATAATTATTGTATATTTGCATATAGTCATTGTGTATATATATACCGTGAATAAATCGATCCTTTGCCAAGTCTCGCACAGAACCATGAGTTATATTTCTATGAGTTAATTTTTGACGTATTTAATTTCAGAAAACAAAAAGCACGGTGATATTATCGCCGTTGATAAGAGGTGCATCGGTACCTGTGTCGGTGGAAGTAGCAAATGGATTACTGATAGATGAAGTTTATGGAGTTGTGGGATTGAGACTATATCTTATGGGGAAAATGAGATATAAAGCTGGAATTGTAAAGACTAAACACTATGAAGTTTATGTCAAATGTGACATGTTAGTTGGGTACAAAAAGGGATTTATGGGTCAAGTTCCTTTGCTTGGTTCTCCAGATTGTCAACTTGATTTATATATGAAGTTTTTTTTTGAGAATAAGTGTGTACTATGAACTTGGAGATTTGTTTCTTCTTATATCAAAAGTTGCAATGTTGTAATCATAGTTGTATGTTCTCATTCCAGCCACCCTTTAATTTGTAAGCAAAGTTTCAATTAGTGCCTCTTCTTCTTCTTTTTACAAATTAAAGTGAGCTTTTCTTTAATAAGTCTAATTTTTTTTTAAAAAGTTTATTATGCTTGAAATGTTGGAATATTGTTAGGGTTAGTTTGTTTCTTTTTCAACACTTCTGAATTCATTATTTTGATTCATGAATTTAGTTATTTTTATAAGTAAAATTGTAACAAATAGTAGGTGTAAATTTATAATTTTAAAAATATAATAGGTTCAATATTAAAATCTTAAAGATTGAATTCAAATTCAAATTCTTACTTTAAAAGATAGATGTTGTTGCCTCGTGGCTCTTGTATTTATAACAGAAAATAGATAGCAAATTTCACTAGCCTTTCTTTCATCTTGCTCGCCACTCTCTCATGTATACATACCAGATACAACTGAATCACTTTAGCTACATATAGATACATGTGTGTAGTGTGTTCTAATGTGATTCTCTAAGATACATACGAATTTTGCTCGCCTTCCTCCTCAATTTCGCTCGTCTCTCCTTATATATGTGTATCTGGTAGCAAAAATACATGTTTCTAAGTGTAAGATACGTAAGAAACTCTTAATTAGTAGTAATATACATAATATTTTTAAAAGTATAGATAATTATAATATATATAGTAGTGAAGTATGACTAATTATGTAGTTTTTTCAATATTATATATGTGTAGATATACTTATCATACATATAAATACAATGTATTTTATTATTATTATGCTTGTGAATACAATATATTCGCTACAAAAATATTATATACGTGCCAATACACTTGTTATGTACACGAACATAGTGTAGTTCACTATCATTAATTTATTATGCACATGAATTAGGTCATATTCTATTACATAGATATTGTATAGACACTAATACACATTCACTATTATTATGCGTACAAACTATGTTTCGTAATTAAGCAAAATCTCATTATCTTTTTTTTTAAAAAAAAAATCTAAATAGAAATAATATCAAACAAGTACATTTAAGAAAACCCAAATGTCCAATGAAATAGCACCATAAATTCCCTATCCAAAGCAGATGATGATAGGGTTCATCCCACAAAGGCATAAATGGGTGGTTCTTAATACTTTTGAGAGCTCCAAGAAATCTTACATTTCACTATTGACAATAAATATTTTTCAAAATATCCCAAATTTTTAATTTTTCAGAAAAAATATACGTAATATTTTCTTCTTAAAATTCAAAAATTAGGCCATTTATTTGGTACTCATCAGGAAAAGAAATCTTGTTTACTATTTTTTATTTTTTGGGAGTTTTTTATTTTCAATTAAGTGAGAAGCAAAATGGCCTCTACAACTTCCCCTTCACTGTCTCTCTCTTCTTCATCGACCCTCGTCGACGGCAAGACAACTCGTCAGTCCGCTGCCGTGGCATCGTCGCAATGTGTGACACTACCCACCCTTCCGCCGCCGCCGGCCGTTCAAAGCCGTGCTGCCAGAACCACTGCTTACTGTAAGTAACATTATAACACGAGATTTTTGTAGGTTCATGTTTTCTTTTAATTCAAATTGTAGAAGGTTATGTTGAACCATTTCTTCTTAAAGTTGAAATGATGGACAAAATTGTAAAACGAACATTGATTTGCAAATAATATTCACTGGCCAAGGCATGAGATAGATAGTAGACAGTCAATTAACTTAAAACTAGTTAATCTGATAGACCAGGAAGAGAGTGTTAGTTCAATTACCTGCTATGCAATAGACGGAGGATCTTCCAATCCTATAATAAGGAAGTAGCTTCTCTGTTGTATGGGCTGCTCCATTGAAAACATAGTTTAAAATGTTTTGTTTATGTTGTATTATAGGACAATTTATAACAAAAGTTAGTTTGAAATTGTAAAAGTCGTAAAGAAACAGACTGGATCAAGCATTCAGAAAGAATGTATAAATTAGATTGGAGGAAGTAACTTGTAGTTTATACTAAAAAGTTAATTGTTAGTGAATGTTGGCTACTCCACTCACTCATTGCCTTAAGGTTTTACGTTGGATGTTCAAATTCTTTCATACCTTTGTAATTTCCTTGATGTGGATGTGCTGTGATGCAGGTAGAAAGATTGCAAGGAATGTGGCCGCAATGGCTACATCAACTGGAGAAGTTGCCACAGCAGAGGCCACAGGTGAAACGGCAACCACTGAGCTACCATCAGAACTTGTCCAAAAAATTCAAGAAGTTGTAAGGACATAATACGTACTACTAGCTTTTTCAGCTTTACTTGTTTCTTGATTTTCTCCCCCCTGAATATTGATACCTGTCTGATTTCTTCTTTTAGTGGGACAAAGTTGATGATAAGTACGCAGTCAGTTCATTGGGTGTTGCTGCATTTATTCTGCTTTGGAGCTCCACTGGAGTGATCTCGGTACTGCTACTAATTGCTAACTTAGCACTTTTTTTAGTTCCATTTTAGTTCAGGTGTTGCAAACTATAACAAACTTGACAAAGGGACTTGCTTAATTGTGGCAGGCAATTGACAGGCTTCCTTTGATTCCTGGTGTTCTTGAGCTTGTAGGAATTGGTTACACCGGTGTAAGTTGAAATATTTTCACTCTTAGCCACTACTCTGTATGTTGTAACCTGAATGCTCTATAACCAATAATTACACTGATAGGGTAAAAAATAAACGTTACACTTAAGTTAAATCCTTTCTTTGAACCATATTGCATAGGCATTAGCATCAGATTTCATCAATGCTTCTTTGGTTAAGCTTTGAACTATATAATCGATCACCATGTTATCTTGAACTCATTTACACGTTTTTGGGGGATCTTCCCTTCCTCTGCAGTGGTTTGCCTACAAGAACTTGATCTTCAAACCCGACAGGTAATTTCCGTTTCTTTGTATATGAACTAGTGGAAGCTAAGTTTATTATTCATTCCTTTGTGTTCATCCTACCTTACCTCTCTTCTTATTACCTTTTGCTGCTAACAGAGAAGCTTTGATAGTAAAGATCAAGGAATTGTACAAGGATATTCTTGGGAGCAGCTAAACGGAAACAGAGTCCCGATGCTGCTGCAGAGACATGATCAAAATAGATTTCAGTTGAGCAATCTTGCAGCTTTGCTCTTCAAAATGTAAACTCTGCTTTGTTCTTTTGCTATCTTTTTATTCTAACAGAATAAAATTCAACTGAACTATGTCTATATTATGTGCTTATCTGTATATTGTCTTTTCATTTCCTCACCTTCAATATGTTTTCATTAGCAGTTGGAAGTTAATGTATATCAATGCTTTCAAGTAAATCCATATCTTTGGTAATTCAATGGCTTAAAAGAACTTGGACAATAAAACATGTTACTATGGTTATTTAGTCAATAGCTATACATTCAAATCGTTAAGAGGTAATGCCTCATCCTAGCAGGGAGATTGTTGACTACGGGCTCGGCTGAACCCAGTAACTTTGGCTCTAAAGTTAATTGAATTTGTACAAATTTCTCCCAGTAACTTAAAAAGATTAGAATCTAGAACCCAACAACAACAATATATCCAGTGTAATCCCACAAATGTAATATGGGTAGGGTAGAGTGTACCTAGACCTTACTCGTATCTCGTAGAGATAGAGCGGTGGTTTCCTAAAGCATCTCAAAGCAGTTTGAAAAAGGAAATATGAAAATGAAAGTAGTAACAATAATGAAATAATGTGACATGGACAACAATAAATAGCATACATGAAAAAAATAAAATAGTAACAACAACGAAATAATATGATACTGAACCACAAGAAACATAGGTGGTAACAACAATCGAAGAACAAGAAACTACGAGAATAGTGTTAGTACTATTGGTAAGAAAGTAGGAAATACGACCACCTAGCCTATCCTACAGGGAAGAAAGAGAATGCTCAACTACCGACTAACTTTCTATTCTAATCTGCAACCTCCAAACCCTCTTATCTAAGGTCATGTCCTCAGTAAGCTCAAGATGCGTCATGCCCTTTCTAATCACCTCCCCCAATATTTCTTCGGTCAACCTCTACCTCTCCGAACACCCACCATTGCCAACCTCTCACACCTCCTCACTATGACATATATACTTCTCTTCATATGCCAAAACCATCTCAACATTGCTTCCCTCATCTTGTCCACCGCCACCAAGGAAGCCACTCTCAGTGTTTCCCGGATATCTTGATTCCTAATCTTATTTTCTATTATGTCCACACATCCACCTCAGAATCTACAACTCATATACATAATCATAAATCTTCTATCAATTTGTTTACCAAACAGAATAACAAACTTGTAAATCCAAATCATGTTTCTGCATGTTCTCTCCTGAATTGGCAGCAAAACAGTACTAGCTAAATGCAAAATTCTGCAGCAACCATGTAATCCTATTTCCATACATAAGTCAATTTTTTGGATCTTTGTTCTTGAGCCAAAACACAATTGCATTGTGAACGCATAAGTTTATTGGAATTAGTTGGAGTGTCTGCCACAAAACTATGAACAAGAAACATCATTAACTCGTAGATATATTCATTTAGCTTCTCCTTCCCCACGAGTGTGGAGAACAAGTTATGTCTTTAAGCGTTTACTAACTTGTGACTTTCATATACCCCTCATGTGCATGGCTTTTTCTTTTTCATTGGCAAAGCAAATTCTTTTTGATAATAGTTAGTGGGAGACTCAAACATAGGACCTCTGCTTACTCTGATACCATGTTGAATTGTGCATTCATCTCAGCTAAATGTCTAATGGTTTGAGATAGCACTCTTATTTACTGAATTGTGTCTTCAACAAGTCTTTATATGATGGTTGGCAGATATAAGAAAAACTACTAAGTTACCCTTTTAAAAAAAATATAAGAAAAGCTTGAGTTACCCTTTCAAACAAAAATATAAGAAAAACTTTTCTTTGATCATACTTCCTCTGTTCTTGTAATGCTTCTTAACTATAAACCAAACCTTTACTAATTAGACAGCACCGTATGGATTAGTACAATTGACAGGTTCGGATTGGACGTGATCAGTCCAGAAATAACCGTCATAAAAACTTTAATCATACCAGAGTAAGTTGTCATTTTAGTCCCAACTGCCTGTATGTGGATGTGGAGACTTTCTATACCATTACTCCATCCATTTCATTTTAAGTGAAGTACGTGTTTCGGGCACAAAGTTTAAGAAGAAATAATAAGATTTTTAGTATTCGTGGTCTTAAACATATCATGGCATTTCTGTTTCCAAATACAAAAAAAAAAGTGTTAAACGAACTAAAAATGAAGGTATCACATCAAATGGAACTGAGGAATATATAAATATTATTAGGAATACTAGGATATCAATGAAAATTGGACAAAAGTTACAATGACATCCTCTCAAACTAGAGAAACAAACAAGTAGTAATATAAATATTATTAGGAATCAATGTCAAACATTCAAGCTGGGCTAAGTTACATATTCCAGTCCCAGAGTGCCATAAAAATACAGAATCATAAGAGCCAAGTAGGTTGTGGAAATCTACTTGTAAAATTCCATGACCCAAAAATTACAGACACAACATATTAGGTTAACGCCTTTGAATCCAGCTTCACTTGCCAATCCCCGAAACTCCTTTTCAGAACGCTCTTTGCCTCCCGGATTCTGAGTCATCATGATCAAATCACATTGTGAAACTCCAACAACTGTGGTATCAGTATCAGGTTTCACTGGCAGATTGGCCTCCACAACAATCACCTTTCCATTGTCCGGTAGAGCCTTATGGCAGTTCTTCAGCAATTTGAGGCAGTGACCATCACTCCAGTCATGAAGAATCCACTTTTCATCAATAAACACAGAATGTCCTTGTTAATCACAGGTTATAGATACCATTGGTAAAGAACAGGAATGCAAGACTATGCTAGTAGTTAAGTTCTAGCTGACACAAATTGTACGAGACTTCTTTTTTATTTCACAAATTGGTCAACCCAAAGTTTGTGAACCCAAAAGTATTTGGATTTGGGTCCGCTAATTTGTGAAACAAAAAGAAGCCTTACATAACTTGCATCGGTTATGTGAGGTACATAATAAAGTTTCTTGAAGGTGTTTGACTGAACATGAAATCTAAGAAATTAAAGAAAACTTTCGACATGTAAGTCAAATATATGCACGGTACATAAATACTGCCTCTGCTAAAGATTTGGACATTACCTTCATAAAAATAGCATCTCCTTGTGGAACACTTTCAAACATATCTCCCCCAACATGATCCACCCCTGCAATATTTATCATTACAAATTCAGTTCATGTTAGGAGGAATTGACAGAGCTCTACCATTTTAGAAAATCTATCGATTAAATAATCTCGTTATTATTTAAACCGCGTATTATAATCTTTGTATAACTTATTTGCAAACCA
>JAJOOO010036268.1:0-14925 GCA_029582685.1 Solanum piurae
ACCAGTATATATTTGCTTATCCGCGTAATTCCCCCCCCCCCCCCCCCTTTTTTTTTAGGACTATGCATATGTTGGTTTTTGTATTTTGATTTTAGTTACTATTTATTGTTTCTTGCACTTCGTTATTGTATCATTATGTTGTAGTTATTATTATATTTTTTTAATAATGTTTTGTCATGTTATCTTTAGTATTTTATCGTGACTTTTTCACTAATGTTTTTTTTTGAACTGCTTTGATATATTTGTCTTTGAGTTAAGGGTTTATCAAAATTAACTTTTCTATCTCTCAAGGTAGGGATAAGGTCTGTGTATACACTACTTCTTCCATACCTCACTTGTGGGATTGCAATGAACATGTTGCTATTGTTGTTATTCAACTTACTTTTTTGTTGTTGTTGAAACTGATAATTTTATTTTTCAATGTAC
Source organism: Solanum piurae (assembly GCA_029582685.1). Lineage (NCBI taxonomy): Eukaryota > Viridiplantae > Streptophyta > Magnoliopsida > Solanales > Solanaceae > Solanum > Solanum piurae. The sequence goes on from JAJOOO010036268.1 coordinate 427, forward strand.
TTTTCACTTTTGAAATTGTATTTCAATACATTCAAGCACGAATCATTATCCCAAATATTCTTTGTAATAAGTATATAATCAAACACATACAATTTTATTGTTGACTCCAACATTAGTTTTGAAGAAAGGGACAAAGATATTGTGTTGGGTGATTTGGTCCACCGTGAAAGACACTGGGACTTTAGGTATTGTACGTCTTTTAGGGTTGATGAGGTTGAATATGCTATTAGTAGGATGAGTAAGGGAAGAACGACCAGTCTCAGTAAGATTTCAATGGATTTTTGAAGAGCACCCACAAGGTAGGCATGACATGGTTAATAGGTTGGTTAATGTTATTTTTATGATGACAAAAATGCCTGATGAATGAAAGTGGAGTACAATGGTTCCATTTGTACAAAAATAATGATGATATTGAAAATTGTAATAATTACAGCGTATCAAATTGTTAAGGTACACAATGAAGGTGGGAGAGAGTGATGGATATGAGGGTGAGGAGAGGGGTGTCCATTCTTGAGAATCAATTTGGATTCATGTCAAGACAATCGATTACTAAAGTCATCCATCTTGTGCGGTGACTGGTAAAGAAGTATAGAGAAAGACCTACATATGATGTTCATTGAACTTGAAAAGGCTTATGACAAAGTTTCGCAAAATTCTCTCTAGACATGCTTGGAGGCTGAAGCCTAGAGGTGTCCTGATAGCTTATATTAGGACGATAAAGAACATATATATGATGGAACCACGACTCCAAGGAAGGAATTTAAAAAAATAAAAAGAATTAATAGAATTATCCTCCTCCTTATTTTATTTTATACTTTGTCCTTTAAGTTTTCGTTTCTTTAACTTGCAAGTTGCAAGGCCAATTTCAATTTCTACCTTACGTATGGATTGTGCAGGAAATGAGTGAATTATTCATGTGTTATTTACAAAAAAATTATCTCTAAAACCAAAAATTAAATATATATTTATAAAAAAGTTATAAAATAAATTGACAAATTAAATTAATTATTTAAAAATAAAATAAAATCATCTACGTTCGTACTGCTCTTACGAAGTAAATTTCATATCCAAGCAAGTGTCGGACTAGAAAACAATAGAACTTCCACTGTCACAATCTGCAGGCCCATTTATTAATGGGTGAACAATGGGCCAGTGATGAACCCTCATGATGGATTCATAATTTACTGCAAAGTCTCTATGGGGAAAACAAACAAAGAAACGTCAATCACTTCAAATTTGGAGAAGCATATAAAAAACATATTTTTTTTATGAATGTTTGTTAATATAAGTATATGACATGTAATAAATTTTTAGTTATAATTATTATCAAATAATTTGATTGAAATGATAAAATCCTTGATTAAGTTTTGAGACTTGATTATGATGGAGACATGATAATGAAAGAGTCATGTCTTTTATAACTTAAATTTAAAAATGTTCTTAATTGTAGGATCATTAATTAAGACATTAGTGATCTAGTTAGATCAATACGTACGTGTGGTGGTTTTTATGAAATAAATATTGATTGATGTTATCAACTAAATCACATACATAGATGATGGATATAGAGATATGATTGCTGACAGAGTTACTTGGAAATTTCTGATGATTAAAATTATAGTAAGTTGTTATTACGATATTATTTTGAAAAATATGATATTTTTTAAAAAAAATCAGAGATAAAATGTCACAATCCAAAAATGAGCGTGATGATACTTGTCTATTTCCACCAAGACAAGTCAGTCTCAATCGAATGAAAATGAAAGAAATGCGGAAAACAATAAAGCAAGAGCAAGACAAATGCAAAAAACTTATTCATTCTAAACAATGCCCCAAAATCTGGTTGTCACGTGTACAAGCCACTAAATACATAAAGTGCGGAATTAAGAAATAAGTACAAGTCTCAGTCTTTGTTTCTCAAATAGAACAAAGTTTAAAGAAAATGAAAAGAGGGACCACCGGGATGACAAGCAGATACCTCTAAAGTCCTTCAACGAGCCTCAGAAAAGAGAAGCAGAGCGACCACACTATACTGGGCTCGGTATACCTACACAAGTGTAGAAGCAAGGAGTGAGTACCAACAACATGGTACAACCAAGCAACCTGATAATTAAATGAGGCATCTAGCAAGAAATCAAATACCCTTACACTCTAACTGAACTTCTTAAAACTACAACCTACACAGAAATCAGTCCAACCTAGCAATTCTACAATACATGACTCACAAGACCCAATATCCGCAGTCCAATAGTCACAAATCACCAATCAAACGAATCAAGTAAGTCAATCTCAAAGTCAAGTAGTTCAATCATACGGAACAAGTACATCAATCACAAATAGCAAGCAAATCACGTAGAAACATCAAATGCATCAAGTCACAATAATCAAACTCTTGTCAGAACCATTTCCCATCGGCACAATATTACTAGCCGAAATCATTTTTCATCGGCTTTATAAGCACTTGCCGTTATTGACCTTGGGCTAATCACACTCGCCGACAAAGATCTCGGCATCATAATTCATCACATGTCTTATCACGTAGTTCAACAATCAATGCACACAAGCAATATCACACCACACGAAAGAGACAACAAATCATACATTTGAAGTCCACATTCATACTATCAAACATTTTATCAAACAGTCAACAAGGGTCACAATAGCAATCCACATCATGATGATCATCACATAGCCTTTTTCATTTTAACTATTTTTTATTCATTTAGATGTTTCAAGTGGACAATTAAATCCTTCACCTCATTTTCATTACTCTCAACACACAAACAACGGAGGAAGTACATGAATTCTACTAGAATACAAGGTTTAGGAGATCATTTACCTTAAATCAATCAATAATTACTCCAAGAGTTGAGTCTTTCCCTTTCGAATCACTTCCAATGCCACACAATCTATAACAATCAAGTATTCACAATCACTTTCCGAAAATAATAATATCCACATCAATTCTCTTGAAAAGTGGGTCAATCAACAAAAAACCCAATTTCAAAAATAAGGTATGAATTCAAAAGTTAATACTTGAAAACATTACTTAAGGAATTGCACTTAGGTCCTCTCAGTTTATGTTTGCTAACGTGCGTTGAGGTTGAAAATGGCGAGGAGCAGAGGTAGGGGAAAAGGACGAGGAAGAACCCGTAACACGATACTTGAATTTGGAAGCTCGATTGGGACTCAAGTACCAGCTGATTCAGGTGACCGAGGGCAGCAAGAAAACACTCCAATTTCGAATTATATGATGAGCTCAGTCGAATATGAATCTACATCAAAGGCAGGAGATGTTGCAAAGAAGCTCCAATTAACCACTCCCCCAAGTTCTGTAGCAATTGCGATACCACATTCGAATGAAGGAAAAAGTGATTTCGTTGAACCAAAAAGCAATGGAACAGTACCAGTGAACAACATTGTGCAACCCGAGAAAGGGAAAGCTGCTGAATCTCCATGGGAAAATCTATTCAAAGGGAATAAAGCTTCTAATAATGGTATGTCACTGAATTATATCCCCCCAGATCTGATTGATGGTTAACCTATGGTAAAGTTTGATGCAATAGAGGTGGGAGTAGAAGCTGATAAGTGGATATGTGATTTAATTGCTTATTTCGTTTGACCCGTGCTAGGTTATAATGTTATGTCTAGGTATATTGCACAACATTGGGCAAGTGTGGCAACACCTGATCTGTATCTCCATGAAGAAGGGTACTATGTGATAAAATTTCACTCAATTGAGGATATGCAAGAGGTGTTTTATGCAGGGCCATACACTGTTAACAATCGACCTCTTATCCTTAAACCTTGGACTCCTGAATTTGATTTTAGTGTGGAGTTTCCTACTGAAATTCCCTTATGGGTTAAATTCCCAAACTTACCAATGAACTGCTGGGGAGTGAATTCACTTAGTCGAATTGCTAGTGCCATATGTTCTCCTATTTTTGCTAATCAATGCACTACAAAATAATCTCGTATTTTCTTTGCTAGAATGTTGATTGAGGTTAATATAGAAATTGATCTACCGAAAGAAATAACAGTGATGTATCCTAGTGGACCAGTGTTCTTGCAAGAAGTTGTTTATGATTGGAGACCTGATTTTTGCCAAACATATCAAGTTGTTTGCCACACCTACTTGCCACCACAGGAACCTAATAGGCCCCGTACCCTCAACGGAGGAATAAATAACATGCTAAAGTCTCCTTTGAATGGCAAGTTAAGGGACCTATTCCACGAGCTACCACTGGAGAGAGACCCACGATAACATAATTACCACAATAAAAAGAGTTACAGACTCAATATATGCAACAAACAGTGAATCCACAATCGCTAGAGAATGATAAGCTTACTACCAGCCTTGATTTTACCCATGAAAATTTTCTGTTACTGGGAGTTGTGCCTGTTAAGCATGGATTTGGGATCCTCGAAACTGAGCAAAATATTTAAAGGTCTTCTCCCCAAGACAAAGGAGGGCGATCCATATCCAAATGACTTGGATTTTCTGGAACATTAGAGGAGTGAATAAGAGGTATAAGCAGAAAGAGCTTAAACAATACCTCGGTAATAAACACATTAAATTAGCTGGTATTATGGAGATAATGGTTAAGAAGAATAAAGCTAGATGCATATGTGATAATATAACTTTTGGATGGGACATGTTAACCAACTATTCATATGCACCAAACGGAAGGATTTGGATTGTATGGGATCCTCGTTGTTTTGAAGTTGGGACTATTGTTAGTAGTGCCCAGCTGATACATTGCCAAGTAAAAGGAAGATCTAGTTCATTTCAATGCTGGTGGACTGCGATTTATGGATTCAATACTATAGAACAGAGAAGGAACTTATGGTCTGATCTGGTTGCTATTGCCCAAAATATTAAAGGACCTTGGATGATATGTGAAGATTTTAATGCAATACTGTTACCTGATGATAGATTATTTGGTAATCCTATCACATTTCCTGAAATTCGAGACTTCTCTGAGTGCATTAAACAAGTGCAATTGACTGAATTCAAATGGAGTGGGGACTACTATACTTGGAGAACAAGCAAGCTAGCACTGACATGATCTGGAGTAGGATCGATAGAGCCTTTTGTAATCATGATTGGATGCTACAATGGGGTCATGTGGTCCTTGAATATGATGTTCCTCACATCTCAGACCATACTCCAATGATACTCAACCTACACACTATGATTCATCCTGGTAAAAGTCCTTTTAGATTCTTTAATATATGGGCTGACCACACTACTTTTATCGACATTGTACAACAGGGTTGGTCCAATGAGTTAAGCCACAATGGGATGGAAAATATTTGGTTTAAACTCAAGGCATTAAAACCACAATTAAAGAAACTAAATAGAGAAGAGTTCAACGAGATTAATCTAAAGATAGCAAATGCCAGGCAAAAAGCTTGTAATCATTCAAGGACAACTTACTATCCATAATTCATATGACTTGTATAGATTGGAAAATATAGTTGTTCAAAATCTCGAGAAGTGGTCACTTATTGAAGAAACTGCACTCAGACAGAAATCAAGAGTACAATGGGTCAAGCTAGGTGATGCAAATATCAAGTACTTCTCTGCCGTGATCAAAGAGAGAAGCCAAAAGAAGCATCTTGGAGTAATTCAGTCACTCTCAGGCAGGAAGCTCACTGATCCCATTGAGATTAAGGATGAGATTCTTCTCTTATACAAATATCTAATGGGTACTTCTTCCTCAACCTTACCTGCAGGTAATAGAACAACGATGACACATACCCATCTTCTCTCTCATTAGCAGAAGATCCAACTATGCAGCGATATTACTGATCAAGAGATTTCAGATGCTTTAAAGTCTATTGATGGTGATAAAGCACCTGGAATTGATGGGTACAATGAACGCTTCTTTTAAAAGACTTGGCACATATTGAAATATGATATTATACATTCCACCAAAGAGTTTTTCCAAACAGGTAGGCTTTATAGACCTATCAACTGCACAACTATTACTCTAATTCCCAAAAATGCTAGCCCCCTTAACGTGAAAGAGTTCAGACCTATAACTTGTTGCACTATATTATATAAGTTGATTGGGAAAGTACTAGCTGTTAGACTCCAACCTGTTATGTCTATGTTGATCTGTGAGACACAAGCAAATTTTATACTTGGTAGAAAAATTGTTGATAATAGAATATTGGCCCATGAACTTGTGAGAGCCTATACTTGAAAACACATCTCACCTAGATGTGTCAACAAAATAGATCTCCAAAAGGCGTATGATTCTTTGGAATGGATCTACCTTGAGCAAGTCATGCGAGAACTGGGTTTCCCTTCAAAGTTCTTAGGCTAGATCATGGAATGTGTGAAGACAATGAACTATACTATAATGATTAATGGGGAGCCTTCTGAACCCTTTGATGCAAAAAAGGGATTGAGTCAAGGTGATACAATCTCCCCTTACTTATTTTCTATAGCCATGGAATACCTTAGCAGACTATTGAATAATCTTAAGCAATCTGTTAATTTCAAGTATCATCCTACATGTTCAAAACTAGGTATTACACACTTGAGCTTTGCAGACGACCTTCTCTTAATCTGTAGTGCCGAGCTTCACTCTATTACCATGCTACAACAGTATTTAACTATGTTATCTGAAGCTTCTGGACTAGAGGAAAATTTAAACAAAAGTTCCATTTATTTTGGAGTCACTACTCACACAGTGCAAAGCCAGATTTTGGGTCGTCTTGGTTTGACATTAGGAACCCTACCTTTCAAATATCTAGGGATTCCACTATCTACCAAGAAACTTAATCTAGTACAATGGATTCCACTTGTTGAGAAGGTTACAACAAAAATTACCTCATGGACAACCAACAAACTGTCTTAAGAAATAATGCAACTTGTTCAATCAGTTCTATTTGGTATTCAAGCCTATTGGGCTCAATTGTTTATTATCCCTTCTAAGGTGATTAAGCTCATTGATGCGCATTGTAGAAGCTACTTATGGTCGGGCACTAATACTATCACCAAGAAACCTTTGGTGGCTTGGGAAATAGTTTATTCTCCAAAATCAGTAGGTGGCCTCAACTTAATTAATCTTCACTCATGGAATAAGGATGCTATTGCTAAACATTGTTGGGACCTAGAGCATAAACAAGATAAGTTATGGATTAAGTGGGTGCATTATTACTATATTAAAAGAACTCCTTTCCAAGAAGTGATCATTTCCCAACAAGCTTGTTGGATGGTAAAGAAAATTTTGGAGGCTAGACAAGTTTATTCACAGTTTCATCCCACAGTCTTGCAAAATAAAAGTATGATCAGGCAACTATACTTTCACTTGTTTCTGCCCCTACAGAGAGTTCCATGGAAGTGCTTGATGTTTCAAACCTTTGCCAAGCCAAAGGCAGTCTTCACTATGCAGCTGCAGCTGCAAAACAGACTAAACACCACTAATAGACTAAAAAAATGAGGACTAGATATAGAGCTGAAGTGTGTTTTGTGCCAACTTCATCTTGAATCCAGAGATCATATGTATACAAGTTGTCCTTACAGTCAACAGGTTTGGAGCAAGTTATTACAATGGATTCAATTTGTACAAGTTCTTTACAATAATTGGAGCCAATATGTCTTGGGAATCATTGATGTCGCAAAAGGGAAAACTCCAACTGCCCAAATTTTTAAGTTGGTGTATATTGAATATGTCTATGCGATTTGGATTGAGAGGAACCACATAATCTTTGAGAAGGATAGCCGAACTTGGGAATCTCTTTCTAGAGAAATTGCTTATATTTGTTGTGTTAGGGCCAACCAGAAAACTATGCAAGCCATTCATCAATTTGCGTTTTAGATTGCTAGCTTAGTTTTCCTTTGTTCTCGTTGTCTCTATTTTTTTAGAATAACAAGTTGGGTGTGACTTTTCTATTGGATATGTAATGGTTACACTTTGGTGATTAATACAATCTTGTTGGTTACCAAAAAAAAATATTACCCAAGGCATTAGGAACTCATTAGTGAAAACCATTCCAACAAGGACTTAAAATCAGTTCAAAATCTCCATTTTAGCTAAGAACTTGAGTTCTTGAAAAACCTTGCCATTTTTTAATCAAAATCCCAAATTTTGCTATTTGTATTCATAAATAACCAAAGAAAAATGAAGGTTTATGATCATGAAAGCTTACCCAAATGATTTAGCACAATTCTTTTTTCAAAATCACCACCCAAGGGTTCCCCAAGCTCAAAAATGAAAAATGAGGCATAAACCCCGAAAATGACAGGTAAAAACCCTCTCAGAGAACCAGATGCCGCTTAAGCGAACCCCGCAAAAACTGGGGGTCTAGCTTTTGCGAACCAGGTTTCGCTTAAACGACCATCGCTTAAGCGAACCCCGCCCAAAAGTCTCGCTTTTGCGAACCAGGTTCCTCTTAAGCGACCATTGCAAAAGCAAACTAGGTTCCGCTTTAGTGAAGACTGCAGCACCAGAAACATCAGCCAACACAAAAAACATTAAAAAGACACTCAGAATTCGTTCAAATATTTGTGCACACAAACCACATATGCAAGTCAATTATACTCGACGTTTTGGACTTAATGAAACCGTCAAAACACGAATCCGGGGTCTCCTTGACCCGATATCCGTGAAAATCATAAGAAACTAACTCGCTGTCTAAAATGACTAAATTAAGGTCGGGACTTCTCAAAAATCAAGCAAGACCTCACCTAGGTCTAAAATTGTCCCTAGAATTCAACGCAATTGTCAGAATTTTGATCCGAGCATCCGAACCCTGAATGTTGACCAAAGTCAATCCAGAAGGCTAAAATTTCACAATTTCACAATTTAGGATCTCAAATCCTCAAAAGACTCAGAGCTCAGATTCCACATTTTAGGACTAACGTTATTGACATAATTCTATTCTGATACTTGAAATTGTAAAAGACACCAAAAAACCCTTTCTTAACAATATACGTCTTTTAAACTCAAAACCTTTTAAATTCTCCACTTTTAACTCAAAGTTCGAAACCAAGTTTTTATAACTCAAACATAAAAGATTTAGGATCGATCTCGGGAGGAGAAAAATGGTAATCATGAATCTTTTAAAAAATGACCGACTGTGTCATTACATAAAGATAATGCTAGCTTGTTACAATCATGTAAAATATTAGTTTAACACACCATGGTCCACGTACTTATTTAGTAGGATGCGTTAGAAAAATATAATGTATGTATTAGCTTTGTATATTATTAATATCTTGTTTGATATATATTTTTTCAAGAAAATAAATAAGAAATAACTTATTCTTTTAGAAAATATTTCATCTTTCTTAAGTGACTTTTTATAGACCTCTTTTTCTTAAATACGATAATTGGGTCATGAAAAATATTTCCCTTCATACCGAACACACCTGAAGTTTACTACCCCTCAGTCCCAATTTATATGAGTTACTTGGACTTAACACGGAATTTAAGAAAGAAAGAAAAACTTTTGAAATTTATGATCTAAAATAAGTGATAGATATTTGTTTGTCTATAAATAATTTTAGTAAGGATAAAATGAACATTTTAAATTTAAATTGTTAGTAAATGTATAAATCTGTCATTCTTTCTGGGACTGACTAAAAAAAAGTGAGTCATATAAATTGAGATTGAGGAGTATCTTTTTACTATTTCCTTCGTTTCAATTTGCTTTTCTAATGTTGACTTGACAAGGAGTAAGAAAATAAAAATAACTTTAGAATTTTGTGGTCTTAAATTAGGATATACCAAACTAACTTTGATCTTGTAATCTTTAACATGTCATAGAAAAGTTGAAATTAAAGAGTTCTCAAAATTTTTAATCAAAAACTAAAAAGAAAAGTAAAAGAACAAATTTAAAAACGAAGGAAGCGTATAATTAATCATAAATTCCTTGTAATAAAAAATTAAAATTAACCTTTTTTGTTTTGTTTACATTCGATTGGGTTGTGAGGAGCGTACATGCGCATACCATATAGATTAGCAAACTTCTATTCAATGCATTCATAGGTGGACCATCTTCATTCACTATTTTGTCCATCAACAGACAAATGCTTATTGTGGTACCCCATCCAAAAGTTAGATATTTATATTTTATTGTTTTAGTGTTGGTATTATATCAAAAATAATCCTCAACGATAATTAAAATAATGATAATAGTTTAATTGCAGTTAAATATATCTTTTTAGTGACAGTTAACACTTTTTATAAATATCTCTAAAGCCTATAAGCGATATTAGATATAATAACAATTAATTACTCTTCATTAAGATATATATTATTATTATTGTTAATAATTTTTTTCGTTGTAATTTCTCGGTTATAAATAATGAGATATCATATAGTTTATTTATGATTTCCAAATCTTATAATGTACACGAAACTCAATGGAAAGCAGCTATCCTTGTCTCCCATTTTATTTTCTTTTTTCCTTTTGAGGGATGACACCACATTGTGGTAACGTTAAAGGTGTATTGGGAAAGATTTGCTTGAGACACGTGGGATTCATGAATGTGGGATTCATGCCTTAAAAAAATATATATTATAGGATAAGATATGACCAGGAATCATGCCTATGTTGATAGGGCAAAGACAAAGGGAACAAATGCCACAAGGGTTAGAGGCGCGGACGAGCTCATATTGATATGAGTGATATGGGAATATTAGCTTGCACTAATGACTTTGATATACCGCACAAAGATATTGCCATAGTACTTTATGGATTTAGTGGAACTTTTTTATTGAATAAGTATGACGATCCGTTATGTCATTATGCTATATAAATGTCATGTAAGTGTTATATGGCATAAAATTGCCCATGTAAATGATTTATATAGGAGAAAGACTTGTTTTTATAGATGATTCTAGAGAAATATAGATATCTTTCATGGAAAATTATAGAATTACGTAGAAGGTCTCTGTAATATTCTAGGTATGTAGAGAAATCTAGAAAAGGAACCTAAACGTAAATATGTAGCGACTTTTTTGATAATTATTATTTACCTACTAGTCCCTAAGTTAGTAGGTTAAATAGAGAGACATCCATTTGTAAAATCATCAAGCAAAACTCAATTAAAGTTCTCTACACAATTCTTCCTAACAGTTCTCTTGTGTTCTCTCTTCCATTATCTTAGTGATTCTTACAATATTACGTTGGCTTGTATATCAAGATCATGAGCAAGTGGTGCAAGAACGTGAGCAAGTTTGTCAAGTGTCGCACGTGCACTTAGTAAAAGACTGAGAGCGTGACAACGTGATATCAGAGCAATGTTACAACTAAGGAAATGTCAAATGGTAGAGAAATCAACATTGCTAACACTCAAACCAACGTCACTCAAGATGCTGGCAATAAGGGCTATGAAAAAAGAAAGAAATTCCACCAACAAGAATCAGGAAGTGCTGCTAGAGGTTGAGCCAAATGAAGGGCATACATCCCAAGAACCTTCTACCACTGAGGCGAGCAAGTATGATGTGAAGGTCCTTCGAAATACAATAGTAATTTTATACTTCCTAACAATCTGTTTCCTCGACCACTTAGCTCTGTATTGTTTTGTAACATTTTTTTTCAGTTGTTATGGGTAGATCAATACAATAGTACTTTTATACTTCATAAATAACTGATTTTCTCGATCACTTAGCTGTTGGGTATGTAGCAAGAGTTAATGGGAAATGGAGGGAAGATGGAAAAAGAGGAAAAGTCAAAGTTGGGAACTTGAAAAGTCTTCTTATGCTTTAGTGAAAAGGCATTTCTCCCTCATCGGCGGAGGAAAGAAAAATAGAAGAGTTTAAATGTAGAAACACTCCTATTAATTGTTAAAATGGTTGGAAAGAGGGACCCCCCTCGCGCCATCGTCTTCGTCGCTCGCTCGGCTCGGCTTCGGCTTTGGCTTTGGAAAATGATCGATTGAGAGATTATTACGTTAATTGATCGACCCCGACTCGGATCCGCGCGCGATCTGTTTTATTTAAATTCTTTCCCGTTTTATTTAAATTTCCCGCCGTTGAAAGTGATTGTTCTGAAAGGGTGCAACTTTCAGAAACAACCATAACCGTTTGAAAGGTTGCAAACTTTCATGAATGGTCGTGTGGATTCTAAAAGGATTGCAACCTTTCGGAACCAGTTCCTCCTGCCTATAAATACATTCATTCTTCAGAATTTTTCCTAACTAAATTTTCTGATTTCTTTTTCTTCTTCTACACAAAGTTTCTTCGTGTACTTCACTGCTGTTGAGTGGTTCGCTGACACCAAAGTTTTGGGTATCAATACGCTGGTGATTGAGATCATTCTATCCTGGGAGGACATATTCCAAATCAAACCTCGGATACTAGAGGGGAATAATTTCCTTAAGGGGACACTGTGCATTCAGTGGGCTTGATTTTTTTCTGATTATGTTTTTCCAGATTGTGGTACGTTTTTCCAGATTTTAGTTTGTGAATTAATTTATGTTCATCTATTCTTACTACTCTGTTAAACTTTGCTTACTTCGTGTTTCTGCAAAGTTTATTAAAATCAGTAATTTTGTTTGTTAAACACAGATTGGCAACAATCTTAAGGAAATTAGTTTTTATATTTTTTAATTTGTGTTTCTGGTGGAGACAAAACCTTCGTGGTTTTATACTCCTGTTAAGTTTGAAATTTAAATTATTGCTTACTGAGTCATTTGTATCAATTTCTGTTTGTCACCTATTCTCAAATGGCTAATGACACTGTTACGATGGCTGTTGCTGCACCAACCCGAACTGCTGTACCACCAGCAGAGAAACCGGGAAAATTCTCTGGTGTGAATTTCAAAGGATGGCAGCAACGGGTATTTTTCTGGCTTACCACTCTTGGTCTGCAGAAATTTACCAATGAAGTAACTCCAGTGCCCGCTGCTGAAATGCCAGACAAAGAAGAATTCATGATTATTGAAGCATGGAAACAGGCAGACTTCCTATGTAAGGGCTACATTTTGAGTGCTTTAGAGGATGACTTATATAATGTCTATAGTGCAATGACAATTTCGAAAGAATTGTGGGATGCACTTGAGAAGAAATATAAAACAAAAGATGTATGCTTGAAAAAGTTTGTGGTCGCAAAGTTTTTAGACTATAAAATGTTAGATAGTAAAATTGTTGGATCACAAGTGCATGAACTTCAACTTATTTTCCATGATCTGATTGCTGATGATATGGTAGTAAATGAAGCATTTCAAGTGGCTGCAATGATCGAGAAGTTACCTCCTTCGTGGAACGACTTCAAGAATTATTTAAAGCACAAACGTAAGGAAATGAAGCTTGAAGATCTTGTGATTCGACTCAAGATTGAGGAAGATAACAATACCGCCGAAAAGAAGTCTCGTAAGAGTTCGAAAATAATTGGAGTTAATATTGTTGAAGAAGCTCCTACCAAAGACAAGAAGAGAAAGAAGTCCAACAGATAGAAGTTAGAACTGGCCAAGAAAAAGTTCAAGGGCAACTGTTACAATTGTGGTAAGGTTGGTCATAAGTCTTCTGACTGTCGTGCTCCAAGAAAGGACAAAGACAAAGGCAAAGGCAAAGGTCAAGAAAATATCGTGGAAGAGATGGAAGATGCAGATGACCTTTGTGCAATGATCTCTGAGTGCAACTTAGTTGGAGATCCCAAGGAGTGGTTTCTCGACTCAGGTGCCACTCGACATATTTGCTCTGCAAAAGAAGCCTTTGCAACATACACTCCTGCTGAGGTTGATGAAGATTTGTTCATGGGAAACACATCAACAACATGGATTGCAGGAACTGGGAAAGTAATGTTGAAGATGACATCCGTCAAGGTGTTGACTCTGAACAATGTTTTGCACGTTCCTACTATTAGGAAGAATTTAGTTTCTACTGCACTGCTCGTTAAAAATGGGTTTAAGTGTGTCCTAGTTAGTGACAAAGCTGTAATAAGTAAGAATGAGATGTTCTTGGAAAAGGCTACCTCACTGAGGGCCTCTTCAAACTGAATGTAATGGTTGTTGACAGTATTAATAAGAATTCTGCTTCTGTTTACTTATTGGAGTCAAATGATTTATGGCATGCCCGTTTGGGACATGTAAATTACAAAGCCTTGCAAAAATTGGTTACTTTAGAAGCATTGCCTGATTTCAAATGTGATAAATCGAAATGCGAGATTCGTGTGGAAAGTAAGTTTGTTAAACATTCTTATAAGTCTATTGAAAGAAATTCAAAACCTTTAGACTTAATTCACACATATATATGCGATATGAAGTCGACACCATCTCGTGGTGGGAAAAAGTATTTTATAACTTTTATAGACGATTGCACTCGATTTTGTTATGTATATTTTCTTAATAGTAAGGATGTAACACCCCGTATCCAGAACAGACCAAAATGCAGACTTTGAGAAGTTGCAGGTGCAACCCACGGTTTCCATCCACGGACCGTAGGTCAGACCACGGCCCGTGCTGGTGGTCCGTGGTTCACCACTACAACCCCTCTCCAAACCCAGCTCAGAAATTAGCTAAGTCTCGACTCACGG
>JAJOOO010036269.1:0-14844 GCA_029582685.1 Solanum piurae
AAAATAAAAATTTGAAATTAAAAAATATTTTATAAAAACAAACTTAAATTTTTTTTGGAGGGGGGTTGGGGGCTGATGGGGGGCAGTGGCGTAGGCACATGTATGCCAGGGTGTCCAATTGGACATTGGACACCCTTCGTCGGAAAAAATATCGCATATACAAGTAAAATGACACACAAAGTGATTAAATAACATATTTTGGACACCCTTGACATAATATGTTGCTATAGCCTAGTGATTTAAGATGTCTTGAATGTGTGTTTAGAGTTTAGACATCTTTAATGAGTTGGTGCTCGTGTGTTCAAATCTCACTTGTAACAATTTTTATCCCTTTTTAAAAAGAGCTTTTGTTGTTTAATTTTTGGGCCCTCTTTGTGAAATTCTTGGCACCACCACTGTGGGGGGGTCGCGCGTGGGGGTGGAGGTGAAAAAATAAAAATTGGAAATTGGAAATATTTTTTAAAAACGAACTTTAATTTTTTTTGGGGGGTGGGGGTGGGGGGGCTGGCGGAGGGGGGGGAGTGTAGGGGATGGGGTGGGGTGAAAATAAAATTTTGAAATTGAAAATATTTTTTAAAAACAAACTTTAATTTTTTTATTTTTTTTGCGGGGGAGGGGGTAGGAGGCTGGCGGGAGAGGGGGTCGGGGTGAAGGTGGGGTAATAAAATAAAAAAATTGAAGTTCAAAATTATTTTTTAAAAATAAGCTTTAAATTTATTTTTTCAACAAAAAAATTGTAATTTGAAGTTGGAGGAAAGTTTTGGAAAATGTTTTCCTTAATTTTTGAAGGGAAGTCATTTTCCTTAAATTCGAGGAAAATGAGTTGATTTGGAAAATATAATATTACCCAACCAAACATGAGAAAATTGGAAAACATATGTTTTCCTCCATACCAAACACACCCTTAGTGTAGTAGCCACTTACTCTGTTTAAGCCAACTTCTTTTTTTGAAATAACTTGAATTTTGTTTGAGATTTTATATATACTACCTCAATCAGGAATTCACTTTACCACGTTGAAATTACAAGTCATTGGCACTACTATTTTACAATTTTATTCTGTCACTGCATGAAAAAACTCTCAGACTTGACTCTAAAGCACTTCTCAGAAAATGTGTAACTCCATAGAAAATAGAACTGTTGAACTAATTGCACAAAGTATACTTCTCTTAAGCAACATATTTCATTTAAAAAGACCTAACAAATATTGTACGCTAATTTGGCACTGCAAGGATTGAGGAAGTAATCATATTGGCAATTGAATTTTATACGACATTTGAAGTTATACTTTTGTAAAGAAATGATCTTTTTTACCAGGGGACCAAGGAAATGGAAGCAATCTGGTTTCATTATGATGGGAAAATATGCTTTAGCAAAGAAGCCATGAAAAATATGAAAATACTTAGGATATTATACATATGGTCCCAAGATTGCTCCCCTTGCGATGATGGCTCCATTGAGTACCTGCCCAACAGCTTGCGTTGGTTTGTCTGGAATCACTTTCCTTGCGAGTCATTGCCAGAAAATTTTGAACCCGAAAGGCTTGTTCATCTTCAACTCCGCTTCAGTTCACTGCGTTATTTATGGACGGGAATAAAGGTACAATAATTAAATTCTTGTTTATTTTTATTTTCTCTCTAACTATCTTTGTCCTTCAGTGATGCACAGATACTATTTCTTTCAGCCTGTTTTATTTGATATACTTTATATTTTGGCTTGTTCTGAAATTATGATGCGCGTCTTTAAATGAAAAGAAGTTGTTAAATCCATAAACTCAAATTAATATATTTTATACAACTAGTTTTGATGCACGTGTGTTGCACGTGAAAATCAAACCATGTACCACACTATTTTTAAAAATAATATGAATATTGCTAAATTAAAAATTAGTCACTCTTAAAATCTCTTAGTTACACCTCTTAAATAAACTTTCTACTCCCTTCCCCATAGTGCATTACTTTGTTATTATTGTTTTGTAGGTGTTCTTACTTTAAATATAATAAATATTGATATCAAATATAGAAGATATACTAAATTGGATGTTTTAGCTGGAGTATTAGATTAATTTAACATTCATGTTATGGAGGGTTCTAATTTCACTGAACTTTGAGATTGTCAATGTTTGTAAATCAAACTTGAGGTTTTAAGAAGAGAAGAATAGAAAACATAAAAAATCGTAGTTTAAAAATGTGAGGAAACCCGTCCATTTATAGTTAAAAATGTGTGGTATTAGTATGTGCATATTGTTTCTTATCATAAAAATATAGAAGTGATGAAGCCCCTTTTTTTTACGGCCAACAAAGGGTGGTGTATGAAAAATTGCTCGTGGTGCCTTATAAAAAAGAAGTCACAACCCTTTAGAAAAGTCACAACCCTTCAGAAAGGTCAAAACTCATCGGAAAAGTCATAAATCTTCGAAAAAGTCTCAACCCTTCAGAAAAGTCACAACTCTTCGGAAAAGTCGCAACCCTATAGAAAAGTCACAACCCTTCAAAAAGGTCACAACTCATCGGGAAAGTTACAACTCTTCGAAAATGTCACAACCCTTCAATGTGAAAAGTTGTCTGACTTTAATATAATACAATATAATATAAAACACACAAATAAATATAATACAATATAAAATATAGAAGATATACTACATTTGGTGTTTTAAGTTGGGGGTATTATAATAATTTAACATTTAAGTTATTAGTTCATTCTTTTTAGTATAGATTTTTATAAAATGATAGATATTGATTGGTCTAATTTTAATTTGATATGAAATTTTAAAAAATAAAGAAGACTTTTAATTTAAGGATCATATGTAGAATATATAAAAATGTCTTTTAACTTTGTGGTCTTAAAGATGTGTCCTCATCCCTAATAAAAAAAGAACATTCTATAGTAAACTGAATAAAAATAAAAGTACAACAAATAAATTGAAAACAAAAGAGTACTTATTAAATGTAGTTAGGATTCTTCAAACAAGTTTTTGATCAAATACTTTTTCTCCAACAGTTCGAGACTTTTCAGATTCTGAACACCAAGTTATAGTTTGTGCAACGAAAGTCATTGAACTTCTTGTCAATGAAGAGTTGCTGCAAAAGTATATTTTATGGCTATGAAAATGAGTGCATATTAATTATCACTATACTTTCTCGTTTGAAGTTGAGTTATTTTATTCTCCTTTTTGCATCAATTTTTATTGATTTATCTAATTTACCCCAAAAAAATATTGTAATTGCATAATTGAACAACTCTCACAATCTTCCTTGTTTTAAGTAGAAGAATAGAAGACTTACAAAATTTGTAGTTTTAAAGTGTGAGAAACCCCCTCTATTTATAGACAACAAAGGATAATTTGAAAATGTGTGTATCGTGTCTTTTTAGATAAGTCACAACCCTTCAGAAAAATCACAACATTTTGGAAATGTCATAACTCATTGAAATGTCACAACTCTATAAAAAAAATCACAACCTTTTGAAAAAGTCACTACCCATCAACAGGGGCGGAGCCACCTTATACGAAGGGGGTTCATCCGAACCCCCTTCGGCGGAAAATTATCTTATTTATACATAGTTAAAATAATTTTTTATGTATATATAGTAGATGTCGAACCCCTTCGGCTACTTACTCTACAAATGTTGAACCCCCTCATTGAAAATCCTGGCTCCGCCACTGCCCATCAATGTGAAAAGGTGTATGCATTTAATATAATATAGTGTATATAAATATAATATTAAATATAGAATATATAATAAATTGGGTGTTTTAAGTTGGGGGTATTATAGTAATTTAACATTAAGTTAGGGAGTTCATGCTTTTAAGGTAGTATAGATAGATAGATAGATATAGACAGATAGAAGATCTTTATGTCGTTTTTCTCCCAAATCTTCCTATCATATATTAACTTATAAGAAGCTAAGTGGTTCAAACATTTTTCTAGCAAGATATGAATCTCATCCTAAGATTGCATGTTGTGGGACAGATATGAAGGGCAACTTATGTACAACAAATTTATAGAAAAATACAATGTTGAAATAAATAGTCATTGCATCTAAAGAGAGTATAAAAAGAAAACACTGATGGAACTCTACTTCCTTGGCTATTTATTTTTTTTAATTTGGATAAACGTACTGAAACCTTAGCCAATTTTTATTTTACAGATTCTTTTACCTGTCTGTTCTTGTTTTCCTTTCTCATCCTTTTTCTGTTCTGAATACCAGCATTTTCAGTATCTACGGACGCTAGATCTCAGCCGCTCTAGAGACCTGGCGCAAACACCAGATTTCACGGAGATGTCAAATTTGGAGAATTTGGATTTGGGCAATTGTATTAATCTTGAAGAGGTTCACCATTCCCTGGGATATCGCACAAAACTCAAGAGGTTGAATTTGATATATTGTAGACGCCTCAAGAGGTTTCCATGTGTTAACGTGGAATCTCTTGAATATCTGGATCTAAAGTTCTGCTCCCGTTTGGAGAAATTTCCAGAGATCTGTGGAAGAACGATGCCGAACTTAAAGATTAAGATGTGTGACTCTGAGATAAGGGAACTGCCATCATATATTGTTCAGTGCCTAACTCTGAGACATTTGGATAATCTTGTAGCTCTTCCTAGCAGCATTGGCATGTTGAAAGGTTTGGTTATTCTTGATGTGTCGAATTGCTATAAACTTGAAAGCTTGCCGGAAGATCTAGGCAATTTAGTAAACTTGGAGAAGGTTGACGCATCAGGGACTCTAATTTCACTACCTCCGTCTTCCATCTTCCGCTTGAACAAGCTTACATTCATGAGTTTTGCGAAACAAAGATATAACATAAGCCTCAAAGAGGGAGTGTACTTTGTGTTCCCTCAAGTGAATAAAGGGTTGTGCTCATTGGAAGATCTGGATCTCAGTTACTGCAATTTAAAAGATGGAGGACTTCCGGAAGACATTGGATCCTTATCCTCTTTGGAACACTTGAATCTCCAGGGAAATAATTTTGATCGTTTGCCTCAAAGCATATCCGAACTTGGTGCTCTTCGATCCTTGAACTTATCAAATTGCAAGAGGCTTACACAGCTGCCAGACTTCATGGGGATGCCAAACTTGATGACACTGAATCTCAGTATAATTAACATTGATCATTTGCCTCAAAGCATAGAACAACTTGGTGCTCTTCGATCCTTGGACTTGTCATATTGTGAGAGGCTTAAAGAGTTGCCAAGCTTCATGGGAATGCAAAACTTGGAGACTTTGAATTTGTCAAATTGTATAAATCTTGAAGAGGTTGATCGTTCCCTGGGACTTCTCAAAAAGCTCTGTACATTAAAAATGACTAATTGTAAACAGCTTAAGAGGTTTCCAGCTCTGTGCATTGATTCTCTTGTCTATCTGTGTCTACGGGATTGCTCTAGTTTAGAAAAAATTCCAGAAATCCTCGGAAACATGAAAGCTGAGTTAGAGATTCACATGCTCGACAGTGTAATAAGGGCTCTAGGTTTTAGAGGTTTTGAAAACCTTGCAACACTTCCGAGCAGCATTTGTAAGTTGAAAAGGTTGGTCAGCCTAAATGTGTCGGATTGCTCTAAGCTTAAAAACTTTCCAGAAGAGATACGGGATTTAGAAAACTTGGAGAATCTTGATGCTAGAGGTACTCTAATTTCACAACCTCCATCTTCCATTGTCCAGTTGAACAAGCTTAAATTTTTGAGTTTTGCAAAACAAAATTCAGGAAGAGGTCTCGTAGATGGAGTGTACTTTGTGTTCCCTCAAGTGAATAAAGGGTTACGTTCATTGGAACATCTGGATCTCAGTTCCTGCAATCTAATAGATGGAGGACTTCCAGAAGACATTGGATGTCTACACTCGTTGAAAGAGTTGTATCTCTGTGGAAATAATTTTGAGCATTTGCCTCAAAGCGTAGCACAACTTGGTGCTCTTCGATTCTTGGACTTATCAGATTGCAAGAGGCTCAAAGAATTGCCAGGTTTCACAAGGATCCCAAACTTGGAGACTTTGGATCTGTCAAATTGTATGAATCTTGAAGAGGTTCATCTTTCCCTGGGATTTCTCAGAAAGCTCTGTTCATTAAAATTGACTAATTGTGAACGACTCAAGAGCTTTCCAGTTTTGTGCATCGATTCCCTTGAATATCTGAATCTAGAGGGGTGCTCTAGTTTAGAGAATTTTCCAGAAATCCT
This sequence comes from Solanum piurae, assembly GCA_029582685.1. NCBI lineage: Eukaryota > Viridiplantae > Streptophyta > Magnoliopsida > Solanales > Solanaceae > Solanum > Solanum piurae. The sequence continues at coordinate 6,170 of JAJOOO010036269.1, forward strand.
CGGAAGCATGAATTTGAAGTTAAAAAGTGGGATAAGGTGCCTAGATTTGAGAGGTTTGGAGAACCTTGTAACACTTCCGAGCACTATTTGTAAGTTGAAAAATTTGGTGGAGCTAAATGTGTCAGCATGCTTAAAACTTGAAAGCTTGCCAAAAGAGATGGGGGATTTAGAAAACTTGGAGTGGCTTGATGCCAAAGATACTCTAATTTCACAACCTCCGCGCTCCATTGTCCATTTGAACAAGCTTCATTTCTTGCGGTTCGCAAAACAAAAATCGAAAGATGGAGTGTGCTTTGTTTTCCCTTCGGTGTCTGACGGATTACGCTTGTTGGAGATTATGAATCTCAGTTACTGCAATCTAATAGATGGAGGGCTTCCGGAAGACATTGGATTCTTATCTTCTTTGAACGAGTTATGTCTATGTGGTAATAATTTTGAGCATTTGCCTCAAAGCATAGCCCAACTTGGTGCTCTTCGATCCTTGGACCTGTCATATTGCAAGAGGCTTAAAGAGTTGCCAGGTTTCGGGGGGATGCAAAACTTGGAGACTTTGAATCTGTCAAATTGTATGAATCTTGAAGAGGTTCATCATTCCCTGGGATGTCTCAAAAAGCTCTGCACATTAAAATTGACTAATTGTAAACGGCTCAAGAGGTTTCCAGTTCTGTGCATCGATTCCCTTGAATATCTGAATCTAGAGGGGTGCTCTAGTTTAGAAAATTTTCCAGAAATTCTCGGAAGCATGAAAGTGAAGTCGGATATTCACATGTTAGACAGTGTGATGAGGGATCTAAATTCCATGTATATTTCACTTCCACGTTCCTTGTCTCAGGATATCGTTTCCTTGCCGAATGCCATCTCTGCTTCAGATCCCTTGTCACAAAGAGTGTTTACCATTGTGCATGGTGGGAATAAGATCCCAAGTTGGTTCCACCATCAGGGAATGGATGTAAGTGTATCAATCGATTTGCCTGAAAATTGGTATGTAAGTGATAACTTCTTGGGATTTGCTGTATGTTACTCTGGCAACCTAATTGACATCACAATTGACTTGATTCCCTTGTGTGATGATGGGATGACCCAGAAACTAGAATTATCCACCCTTCCAAATTATGATTCAGAATCATCCAACGGTTTAGAATGTGATACTGAACCTTCTATTCATTTTTTCTTGGTACCTCTTGCTGGCTTATGGGAAACATCTAAGGCAAATGGAAAAACACCAAATGACTATGGGCTTATTACGTTATCGTTCTCCGGAGAAGTGGAGTTTGGATTTCGTTTGTTGTATAAAGATGAACCAACAGAACATTGCATTGGGACAAAGAGGAACAGATATGACAGTAGTGAACACCATGATGAAGCCAGCTGCTCCTCTTCTAAGAAACAAAGGTCACATGTCTAATATTCATTGGAGCTGTCTTTGAGAATCTGCAGCAACAACCAGTCTCTTCAGAAACTTTGCAGCTCTTTCCCCAAAGTTCAGAATTTTGGCTTAAATATAGGTAATATACCTCATGATTAATTTTTTTCCTAGTTGGTAGTGAAATTCTGTTCAACTCTCTTTTATGTAATTCTCTCCTATTAGCTACAAAGTCTTCTTCCAATTCTGTTAATAATTTTTTTCATTTCTTTCCTTTTTGTTTTCTTTATTCTTTCGTGTATTGACAGGAGCTCATCAATGGTGATGTACATATCAACAGTGATTTTTGTCGATTGATTCTCCATCTTGTGTGAAGCCATGATTAACCATGGTGAGTTAAAGGATGTAAGCAAGTTTGTTTTTTCGATACTCAAATCAGATCCTGGAATCATTCAATCTCCACTAAGTTCTTGCCTTAAAAGTGCTCACAAGTGAAGATTTTTTTTTCCCGATAGGTACTCGCAAATCAAGAAATTGAACATGAAAATTAGCAAACATTTTAAGGGTCGTTTGGTATGGGGATGGGATAGACAAAGATATCTCATGGATTGGGATATCCCAAGGGATTAGTTAACCCCCCATTTATATGTGATAACTTATTCCATCATTTTAGTACAAATAGTGGATAAATATCCCGGGACTAACTAATACCCTTAACCAAACATAGAATAAAATAATCCTGCATTTTATCCTGGTATTTTAATCTCTTATCCCTCATACCAAACAACCCTAAGGGGTCGTTTGGTTGAGAACAAGTTATCCTGATTTTAATTATCCTGGGATAAGTTATTCCACTATATATATGGGATAAGTTATCCCATCAATATAGTATAAATGGTGGGATAAATAATTCAAAGACTACTTGATACCTCCAACCAAACACAGTATAAAGTTGTCCTGCATTTTATCTCGAGAATCATTTACCTTATACCTCACACCAAACGTCTCCATAGAGTATTGGAAACAAATTTCTCTTAAGTTCTATATTATACTCAAATTTGTTTTTTCGACTTGTTCACTTGTGGTTCTTTTTACGATTTGATTGGCTCTAAAGTGATTCGCTGAATTCAAGCATTTTTGGTTTCTTTAATTAGTTCACGGACCTTTTTCAGTGAGAATGAAGGACTAGGATTTCTCCTTAGAATCAATTATCATATTCATTTTGAAGTATCATTTTTTAGCAGATGAATACTTCATTTGCTATTTCCATTGTTCGAATTGGGCAATCCGCAATTGGAGTCTTTGATAAGGATGTATATCTAAACCTCTTTGGCTTTGCTGTGTGATGTTTGCGCATCAATCCCCTACATTTGGCAAAAAATGGGATAGTTCTCAACTTAATCTGTAGATGCTTATATATCAACATTAATTCCTCAAGTGAGGGAAACATTCTCTTAGTTCTCCATTTAATTATGTGCTGCATTAGTTATTACAGAACTAGTTTTCCCTCCATGAAGTAAATTTTGGTGGGGTTTTGAGGCCTGTGCAACTGCTGGGGAGTTTATGTGGCAGTTGCCACAGTTAACTAAGCAGGAGCAAGAGACTGAACTCTGAAGATGTTGACAAAGTGAGCACTCTGGATTTCATTTATAGAACTTAACTTGAATTTTAATCTATAGAACTAGCTTGAATGCCACAAATGCTTACTATTGTGATGGCTATCTAATCAGAAAGAACCTACTCTTGTATGCTCTTCATCAGAAACTGATATTCACCATTTTACTTGCAAAATAAATTTCATTTTAGAAAAACCAGAAGTTTCTTAAACATTACATAACTTTAAAAGCTTTATGTGGGATGACTCAGTTTGGCACTTAATCCCTCTATCCTAAATTGAACGTTCACATTTAACTTGTCACTAGGAGTGTTTATCATCGAGCATCCTGAGAAGAAGATCCCAAGTTGGTTCCACCATCAGGGAATGGATAGCTTCTTGGGATTTGCTGTATGTTACAGTGCTTTGTCAAGTTTGAAAACATGGTTTTGAAATTCAGTGTTTGCAAAGCCTTGAGGCTGCTTGACATATACGTCCTCCTTTAGAATCCATTCAGGAAGGCACTTTGCACATCCATTTGATGGAGTGTGAATTCCATATAGGCAGCAACTGATGCCTTGTTACAAATGAGAGAAAATAATGATGAACCAACAGAGCATCTCGTTATGACGGGTACGAGCAGATACGGAAATTGTGAACACCATTACTCCGTGACCAATGGAGTCAGTTAAAATGTCAAATACTCAATAACATTAGAAACAAAGGTCATATTTCTTAAATATAGGTAATATACCTCATGATTTTCTTTTTCCAGTTTGTCATGAAACTTGTGTTCTCTCGCTCCTGTTATCTACAAAATCTTCTTCTAATATTGATAATTTTTTTATGCTGATTCTTCTTTCTTTTTCCCTTTGTGTTTTCTTTCTTCTTTCCCTTACTGACAGGAGCTCATCAATGGTTGATTTACATATAATCAGTAAATTTTATCAATTGATTCTTCATCGTATATCTGCTTGTGTGAGCCATGATTAACCCAGGTGAGTTAAAGGCTAACAAGAAATTCAAATTTTCAATGCTTAGATCAGATTCTGGAATCATGCAACATTAATTCAGTTGGTACCTAAAAGTACTCGCAAATCAATTGGTTGAATTTAAAAATAAGTGCTCTAAAATGAAAAGATAATGCTACAAATTGGGGGAAATTACGATGAAGTAATAGCCACTATTTGAGTTATGGATGCCAGAAATTTATGCTGTCATTTTGAAAAGATTTCAAGAAGTGCAGGCAAGTCACAGAAAAAATGAAAATCCTTGATAGAACCATATGCTCGAATTTCCATATGGACGATAGAGCTGCTTTACCCACAGGAGCACCTTTTTTTTACAATTTAACTGGCTCTAAAATGGTTTGTGAAGATAAATTATTGTCTCCTTGATTAGTTTACTCACCTTTTCAGTGAGAATGAAGGACTAGGATTTCTCCTTAGTAATCAATTATCATATTTGTTTTGAAGTATCATGGTTTTTTTGGCAGATGAATACTTCAATTGCTATTTCCTTTGTACAAATTGGTTAATTGGAGTCTTTCGTATGGACATGTAGCTAGAATATTTGGCTTTGCTGTGTGATATTTGAGCTACAATCATAATCAGCAAAAAATGCATAGGTCTCAACTTAATCTGTATCCAGATTCCTCAAGTAAGGGAACATTCTCCTCGATCTGGTAATCTCCATTCCCCCAAGTAGAGCTACAATCCAGGACTCAGAGAATAGTTACGAAACTTGTTTAAACCATTTCAAAATAATTTTCATTTTGGAAAAACCAGAAGTTCCTTGTACGTTACGCGTCAGTTTAACCTTCTGCATCAAATGTTTTCATGTCGAAAGGTAATGATCATTCTCTAACTTTTGCAATACACTTCCGCAGGAGCCATTTTCATCCTTGTACCAAGTAAAAGGTGAGTTCAATTTGTATACATTTACTGTAAGTCAGTATTCTGCTTTTTTGAGTACTGAATTTTATATTTTGACTTTGTTGTATGATTTTCATTTGATACCCTCTCAGAATGTTATTGTTGGGATTCTTTAAAAATTGGGCTTCAAAGATCACGTGTAGTGTGATACACAGTTTTGTGTGGGCTCAGAACTTCATTAATCCGTTGTTATTTTGTTCCAGTATATAATTTGAGTACAGGTATAACAGTTATATTAGCAGAAATCTCTGTTTTATATATAAGTATATCTCTTGTTATAGCAGGGAGGTTCAATCAAAGATGCAGCACAATGTGAGACGGTGGGCAAGAGATGCAGCAGCTGAGGTTCGACCTTGCTCATGATCTCCTTCAGTTTTCTTATGTTTCTTTTGAAGGAAAATGCGAAACATAAGAAACCTAGTCTTTTTGTTAACTTTTAATTACAACAGACAAAATATGTTACCATTTGCAAAAACATCAGATAAATTTCAGAATTATAGCTGTGATAGAGTTAATGGCTATATATGACCTTCCATCTCTTATTAAGCCTAGATTGAATGCACCAATTGTCTGTTGTCTGGCTTGTTAACTTCGATCTCTATAAAAGTAATAAGTAGCATCTATGTTTTGATTACTTATAAGTAGTTTTGACAAGTTTCACTCTTGGTTTTGGTTCACGTTTGCAGTGCAAAGTGGGACCATGGTTGCTTTGAGAACAACACCGGCAACACTGCCTATGAAGGGGCACATATTTCCTCTGTTTGTTACAGAACAGCTAGTGTCTTGGATTACTTAGAGAACAACACTGGTGACGCGGCCTATGAAGAGCACATGCTTCCTCTGTTTGTAACAGAACAACTAGTGTCTGGGCCTGAGAAAGAGATTCACGAAATCTTTATATCCTGGTATTATTATTTAAGGTCATGTCTTCTTCTTTTACTTGGATTTATTGCACTTGAGCCGAGGGTCTTTTGGAAACAACCTCTCTATCCTCACATGGTTGTGAACTTGTGGTATGGTCTGCGTACACAATACCCTCCTAGACCCCACTTGTGGGATTCACTGGGTATGTTGTTGATTATTAAAGGTCACGCCACACCTCTCCTAGACCAGAATGCTGCATTTCATTATGAACTAAAATGACACCTTCACATTTACTGATGAGTAGCCTGTCCAAAATCCTATTGCAGATGAATGTGTGAGAAGCAAGAAAACTTCACCAAAACGGGTGGATGAAAGAAGCCATGGAACTATCAGTAAGTCGCCTCACATCACAAAGCAAACGGAGCAAAGGGAAACTATTTCCAGGAATCGAATGTAGCTTGGTGGTTGAGCAACTATTCTTCCTTTGGATGTAGAGCTCAAATACTCTCTGACACCATCAAGCAAGCGTAGAGTTTATTGACATCGATCCACTATCAAATCTACATGTGGTAGAAATAGTTGGTAGATAGGAACTAAACACTGAAACTGTCAATCCAATCCAGTGTCAAAGGAACAACCATCAGGGTTTTCACTGCAAGTTTTCGACCAAACTCCAGATTGCATTACCAATGCATTCTGGGCTGGCAAAGCAGGCACTGTAGTTTTTCCACCCTTCTGGGCCCGTAAATAATCCTCCTAGTGCTCATGCTACTTACTCTACTCCCGCTGCTTTATCTAATGCTACTATGCAATCAACAAATGTCCAACCCTGCTATTAGGGGTGTGCAAAAATCGAACCAAAAAAAGTGTTATTGGTTTATTGTTATTGGATTATTGGGTTAACGTTATTTAATGATTTTATAAAAAAAAATTATTGGGTTATCGGTTCGGTATTGATTTTTTATATTGGGTTAACCGATAACCCATTAAGAATATAATAATTTACTATTTTAATTTTTAGTCATACATAAATATCAAACAAAAAATACTAATATAATCACTATATTAGACTATAACTATAAGGACTCTACACAATTAACATTACTTAATTAACTCTGCTCTTTGCATTTACCTTTTAGGTTTTAGTATTACTTTAGTCTTTACGTTAACAACGTCAAAAACCTAAAGAACTAAGGACGACGACGGCAAAGGTTAGGCAACGACTAGGGTTATGAATTGTGAGTATTTGTTATACTTTTACTACACTAAGTAGAATTTTTGCACACAATGAGTAATTAGATTTCCCTATTTTATTTCGCGTTAAATTGTTGGACAAGTCATATATTTGTTTTGAAATTATTTTCTTATTGGTTAAACCGAAAATTGAATCGTTAAAGATCAAAATTGATAAACCAAAAATCGATAATAAATATTTTATTGGTTTGGTTATCGGTTTAGCATATTTAAAAATTGAAAATTGATAAATCGAATCGATAATACTTAAAATTGAATCGAACCGATCGATACACACCCCGTTATGTAACCACTCTGTGTAATAACTGGTGTGTTTAATATATCATTGTTTCTACAAAAAAAAAAACCAGTTGTCAAACAAGAAGAACATGAGTCAAGTCTAGCTGAGTTGTTTGTCACGGACTTAGAGTCTTTACTAAAGCTCTGTGCGGCATTTGACAACTTACTCACGAATCTTTCACGATCTTGTAAGCTCAAGTAAGCCCTTTAAGACTTGGATCGCTAAGAGAATGCAAAGAAAGATTTGGAGAATTTTGGAAGAAGGCTTATATTGCTTATAAGAAAGCTTTACAAGTAGTTGGATGGTTGCTTCAAGCTTGGATGGTGCCTTGCAAATGAGGGGCACCTCTATTTATACTAACTCCTAAGGGCCTAAGTGTAATTTAAAATTACTTACAAGTCCCTATCTTATTTACACAAAGGTCCCTCTCTAGAATTCTCTACACACTCTAGAGAATTCTAAGGCTTTCTTTGAAAAGTCTAAGTTATTCTAGAGGAATTCTCTAGCCTTCTTGAATAATCTAAAAGGTTCTAGAGTTCTCCGCAAACCTCTCCAAAACTCTAGACCCTTCCGCCCCTATCCGGACGCAAAATTTAACTGTGATGTGGCGGGACGTGACACTCTCCCCAACCTATTGATGCGACGACCGCGTCGCATTGCTGCTGCATCGTCATCCGAGCCTTGTGCATGCGCGACCAATAGTCCATTGACTCGATCAAGGCCCTTGCGCAACTCCTTCAACGTCTTCCATATACCTTCTAGCTCGGACTTATGGTCTACCTTCTTCCTGGGATGCAGGCGCGTTGGCGGCTTCTTTGGCATCACGACATTGTTCTCTTTTGGAACCTTTTTCGTGTGTGGTGGCAGGGACCCTTTTGCACCATTGCCTTCTTTCGAACTTGCAATAGTGGCTCTAAATGCTGGCTCTTTCTTCTTAGGGCTTCTTACAAGTTGCATGACAGTTAGACGTACTTGTTCTTCCGTTTTTGGTACATTGACTAAGGGCACCATACATGATCTTCCTTGCTCCATGACTAGAAGTCGTTGGAGGTAAGGGTCGATCACCGCGTGGCACTGCTGGAAGAACTCTTGCCCTAGAATTATGTCAAAGAGATCTAAAGGAGTGACAATGAAGTTGGTCTTACCTTGCCACTCGCCTAGCGTGATGCTTACTCCATGCGTGACTCCGCTCACAGGAGTCGGGGGTGCATTGACCGTCCTAAGTTGGGCGTTACTTGGAGTGTAACTCAGCCACAACTGTAACACCCCGTATCTGAAACAGACCAAAAATGCAGATTTTGAGAAGTTGCAGGTGCAACTTACGGTCACCATCCACGGACCGTAGATCAGACCACGGTCCGTGCTGGTGGTCCGTGGTTTACCACT
>JAJOOO010036270.1:0-16319 GCA_029582685.1 Solanum piurae
CCTGGCCGATGCGCGCTGGCCACGAACGATATCACCTAGTCGATGTGCACACGCCAAGGCTGTTGCGTGTAGGCCTTGGCTGGTATTGCCTTCCATTGGCCAGCATCACCTGGTCGATGCGCGCAAGCCACGGCCGATGTTGCCCATCTGATGCGCACACGCCACAACTGATGCACACCTTCATTGAAGGGTTGGACCCCCACACCAAAATTTTTCTTGATTCAGCTGCAGGTGGACAAGCTTTGGAGAAGATATATGCTGAGTTGTTAACCTTGCTGAATAGAATTTTACAAGGTAACCCCAAGTGGAATGGAGAAGCCAAATCGATAATGCAAAAGACTGTTAGGATGTTGGAAGTAGATGCAGTAAAAACGTTAACTGCACAAATTGTTGTGATGCAGAACATGATGAATACACACTTCAGTAACCTACCGCTAGGACAACAGCAAGCTCGGGTATTTGGTGCAACAACCACCAACATGGTGTGAGATCTGTGGGGGTGGAGACCACAATGCAGAGGTATGTGGAGCAAACCTAGATTCTGCCAACTTAGTAGGAAATGCACAGCGTGGAGGAGGTCATCAAAATTAAGGTAACTCCTTCAATCTAGATGGCGAAATCATCCATTTTTTTCCTGGACGCAAGGCCAGAACCAATATAGACCCAGAGGAATGCGCATGGTTATCAACAACAGGGCCAACGAGATCAACCTAATAATCAGCAAAGTAGCATGAGCACTAAGGAGATGTTGAAGAAGATCATGGCTAATCAAGCTCAATTGGCCGATGATGTGAGAACTAATCAGTTAGCAACTCAAAACTTGGAGAAGCAATTTGGGCAATTTTCTAGTGCCCAAAACTCACGTCCTCAAGGGGGTTTGCCGGGAAATACTGATCCCAACCCCAGGCAGGTGAATGTGGTAGGTACGCGTAGTGGGTTGCAGTTGGAGGAGTTGGCTCCAAGAAGAAAAGTGTTGAATCTGCAGTTAAAGAGCACATCCAAGGATAGTGAGACTATTGCTCAAGAAAATAGAGTACAACCAATAGCAAAACCACCTCCACCATTTCCTCAGAAGTTTTAAAAACAGAATGAGGACGAATATTTTGGTAAGTTTCTCTCTCTATTAAAACAAGCTGCCTCTGGTAGATGTTTTGCAAGGTATACCTAAGTATGCCAAGTATGTGAAGGGGATTGTGGAAAATAAGAGGAGACTGACAAAATATGAAACAGTTGCACTTACTGAAAAGTGTAACTCCAGAATCCAAGATAAGTTGCCCATCAAACTGAAAGATCCGGTCAGCTTTACAATTCAAATCATCATAGGGCAGAGCATCCATATGCGAGGGTTGTGTGACCTCGGTGCAAGTATAAACCTGATGCCTACATCATTGTACAAGAAATTGGGGTTGGGTAGTCCTAAACCCACCACCATTATCTTGTAGTTGGCAGATCGATTGGTGGCTAGACCAGAAGGTGTTGTAGAGGATATCTTGGTCCAGGTGGGATCCTTGATATTTTAGGTAGATTTTGTGGTGCTGAACTTTGAGCCAGATCCTGAGGTTCTCTTCATTATTGGAAGACCATTCTTGGCCACATGGTGTGCTATGATAGATGTAGCAGCCGGTCAATTGACCATGCGGGCGCATGACAAAGTGGAAGTGTTTGATGTATATAAACTCTGCCATAACAATAATTGATCTTGCAACAGAAGCTCATTATATTGCATCCAAGGACCCTCTGGAGCATGTGTTAGTGGGCATGATATTTATGGTGATGCTGAAGCACAAGAATTGTTGCAGTGTAAGGATGTGTAGAGTGTGGGCATATCAAGAGAGCCGTTGGGTCTTCCACCCGAGCCTTCAATTGAAGAAGCACCCAAACTGGAGCTAAAAACATTGCTAGCCCACCTAAGGTATGCATTTTTGGGTGAAGATAAGACCTTACCTATGATTTTGTCTGCATATTTGTCTGAACCGCAGGTTGAAGCAACATTAGGCTGGCCGATGTCCGACATTCACGGGATAAGTCCTACGTTGTGTATGCACAAGATTTACATGGAGGAAGGTCACAAGCCGAGTGCACAACACCAACGTAGACCAAATCCAGTCATTAAGGATGTGGTCACGAAAGAGGTAATAAAGTGGCAAGATGTGGCATAATGGGTGAGTACTGTATAATGTGTGCCCAAGAAGGGAGGTATGACAGTGGTGACTTATGAGAAGAATGAACTGATCCCTACAAGGACAATAACTGGATGGCGTATCTGCATGGATTATCGAAAATTAAATGAGGCCACCAGAAAGAACCTAATTACCCTGTGCCGTTCATTGATCAGTCGTGGCAGGACAAGAATATTGTTGTTTCTTGGATGGCTACTCAACTAGTTATTGCGCCAGAGGATCAGGAAAAGACTACCTTTACTTGTCCATATAGCATCTATGCGTTTAAACACATGCCATTCGGATTTTGCAATGCACCAAAGATGTATGATGGCAATCTTCCATGATATGGTGAAGGATTTTTTTGATGTGTTTATGGATGACTTCTCGGTATTTGGTGAGTCCTTTGACCTCTGTTTGCATAATCTTGACAAGGTCCTTGCAAGGTGTGAGGAGACAAATTAGGTGTTGAATTGGGAGAAGTGCCACTTCCTGGTTCGAGAAGGTATTGTACTGGGACACAAAATCTCAAGAAACGAGTTGGAAGTTGACAAAGCAAAGGTGGAGGTCATTGAGAAGTTGCCACCGCCCATCACTGTGTTGAGTCCGAAGTTTTCTTGGACATGCCGGGTTTTATAGAAGATTCATCAAGGAATTTTCTAAGACTGCGAGACCTATGTGCAGTTTATTGGAAAAGGAGGTGAAATTTGCATTTGATGAAAATTGTTTGCAGGCCTTTGAGCTCCTAAAGAAGAAGTTGATTGAAGCACCTATTTTAATTTCTCCGAACTGGGAGCTACCCTTCGAGCTCATGTGCAATGATAGCAATACAAACAACTGTAGGTGCAGTGCTAGGCCAGCGAAAGCATAAGATGTTTCATTCCATCTATTATGCCAGCAAGACTCTTGATGCAACACAATCAAACTACACCGTCACAGAGAAGGAGATGTTAGCGCTAGTGTTTTCTTTTGATATGTTCAGATTTTACTTGGTAGGCAAGAAGGTTGTTGTTTACACTGACCATGCTTCAATCAAGAATTTATTCAACAAGAAAAATGCGAAGCTGAGGCTAATCAGATGGATATTACTCCTGCAAGAGTTTGATTCGAGAATTAAAGATAGGAAGGGGACTGAGAACCAGATAGTCGATCATTTGTAAAGATTGGAGGACTCATCTCATGTAACGAATGAAGAACAAATTAGTGAAGAACTCCCTGATGAGCAATGTTAGCCTTGGACATTGCACAAGTACCTTGGTATGTTGATATTGTAAACTTGTTGGTAAGTGGTTTATTTCCACCTGGGGCTTCGACACATCAGAAACAAAAGCTGAAACATGAGGCGAGGTTTTATATGTGGGATGAGGTGCGAAGGTGTATAGCTGAAAATGAGGCGATGCAAGTATTGGAGAGTCGTCACTCTTCACAGTATGGTGGACACCACGGAGGCGAGTGCACGGCGCATAAGGTAATGCAATCTGGTTTCTTTTGGCCTATGGTTTTTGTAAAGGGATGTGATCAATGTCAGCGAATGGGCACTATTTCTAGAAGGCATGAGATGTCGTTAAGCAACATCTTAGAGGTCGAGATCTTTGATGTGTAGGGGATAGATTTCATGGGACCATTTCCAGCTTCCAATGGAAACCGGTACATACTAGTAGCAGTTGATTATGTGTCCAAGTGGGTTGAGGTTGCTGCCTTACCTACTAATGATGCGAATGTGGTACTAAAGTTCATCAGGAAGCACATCTTCACCAGGTTCGGAACTCCAAGGGCCATGATAAGCGATGGGGGTAAGCATTTCATCAATAGTTCGTTGCGGAATTTGTTGGCTAAGTATGGAGTGCGACACAAGGTAGCCACAACCTATCATCCTCAAACTAGCAGTCAAGGGAAGTGAAGCAAATCCTGTAGAAGACTGCGAATGCACAACGAAAAGATTGGGCTGACAAGTTAGATGATGTATTGTGGGCATACATGACTGCATACAAGACACCAATAGAGACTTATCCTTATCGAATGTTGTTTGGGAAAACATATCACCTTCCAGCGGAATTGGAGCATCAAGCATACTAGGCTATAAAGAAGTTGAATCTGGATCCTGAGTTGGCAGGCGATATAAGAATAACACAATTGCATGAACTAGAAGAATTCAGGCTCCACGTGTATGAAAATGACAAGATGTATAAAGAGAAGACCAAGAAGTGGCATGACAAGTATTTTGTATCACACGCCTTTGAGCCTAGCCAATTGGTTTTACTATTCAATTCAAGACTAAAGTTGTTCCCCGAAAAACTTCGGACTAAGTGGTGTGGGCCATTTGAGGTGGTGAGTATGACGCAACATGGGGTTGTGGAGCTAAAAAATAGGGACAAGAGCTCCACTTTTCTTGTAAATGGGTAGAGAGTGAATAATCACTTTGGGAATGACATCGATCATGAGCAAGAAACGCTTAATTTGAATGACGAATGAATCATGAGATGGGTCGTGTCGCGATGATAAATCATGTGCTACATGTGTAGTAGATAGGATTTTTGTTCTTCTTTGTGTAATTTAAATTCGTAGGGAATTAGTTAAAAAAACCCTAATATATCATGAAAATACAAATAAATTAGTCATGCCACGACCAAAACTAAGGCGCTAGATGGGAGGCAACCCATAGTGTATGCTAATTGTTGTTGTTCGTAAAATGTGCAGGGATCAGGAATGCGCAGCCATAGCGTGCCATGAAGCAGGTCACGAATTTTACCTCGCTGGAAATTAATATTTCCAGGGTGAGACAGAACACTCCGTAATGTGCACGCATCGCGGGGAAGGCATGGATTTTTGGATTAGACGAGAATTAATTTTTTTGTCAAAAACAAGGGAGCTCCGTAATGGAGCCGCGTCGCGGAGTCTCTCAAAAAAATCAATTTCTCTGGGAAATAATGCTTTTTGCGAAACAGAAGACTCTTTAATGGAGCCGCGTCGCGGACCAGGTAAGGATAATTTGATTTTCATTAAAAAGTCAGGTTTCACCTGGTTTTTTTTTAGAAAATCCGAGCCGACCCTATTTTAATCATAATTCAACCTTAAATTCACCATTATTCTCCCATTCTTCTCCCCTATTACCCATGATTTCCCCCTTCTCTTGTCCTTGTGCAATTTTTCAAGGTTCATTCCGTAACGCGAAGACATTTCTGCCTCTTTCTCTCCTGATTATTCTCTCTTCTCCAACATCGAAGGTACGTATCTTTCTATCTCTTGATTATTTATCATAAATTAGTGTGTTGATGTTTGGTGGTGATTGGTAGTGGATGGAAGTTGCGGAGGCTGAATTTTAATGGGTATTTCATATTCTTGAGTAGAAATTGTCGTCGATTGTTTGATCTCATGTGGGCATTGGGTAAGTATGGTTGTATGAACATTGTAGGGTGAAGTAATGGGGGGCTATTTGATGAGTAAGATTCTACGCTTCGTGGAATATGAAGGTATTAGTGTGAAGTCTTGAGTAGCTCTGTGTGATTATATCTGTGTGGGATTGTGGGTTTGTTGTGTACTTGTTGTGGGTCGAGGTTGTTGTACTTGACTGCTGTTGTGGTAACTGAATGCGATATATGAATATGTCAAATATGTGGGTATGTTGTAGTTTTGGGTTTTGCGTGTTAACTTTTGGGAAGTCCGAGTACCAAGGTAGGATCACTCTATGGAATAAGTGTGGGGTGGTGTTTGCACATCACCCATGTCTCTCCGTGAATTGTTGTTGTCTTGTGCTGAAATCTATTGTGATGTAGGTAATCAAGTCAGGTACTCAGAGACCCGATAAAGAGGTGGCAACATCAAGTCAAAGGAAGCGAGTTTAAAGTGGGGGGAATGTACCTCCCGCACCAGTAGTCCCACGGGGACAAACTCGGAGGTTTGGATTGCAAGCAGTGGCCAAAGAGGACAAAGTATGGTGGAAGAAACACATGGAGGCACGCTATTTCTCTGATGTGTGCATAGAAAGGGACAGTCTTGCAAGGGAGTTTCCCCGAATTATGAGGCGCATTCAAAAACCATATGGAGTACATCTTTGTTGAGCCCGATGAGTGCAATATGCACGTGGTGAGGGAGTTTTATGCTAAGTGGGCAACAGAGTCGAGATCACATTTTATGAAGGTGCGGGGATTGATGTGTCCCTCACTCTGGCGGTGTTGAATGACATAGTGGGCATTGTAGCAGCAGATACAGACCCATTGATGCGACGAGATTGAATATTAGACCATCATATCGAGCCATTCGCCACACACTCTGTGGTCCCCAGTCAATGGTTCGATGGACCAAGCACAGTGCTAAGCGGTTCCACCAATCGCTTCCTTACGCGCATATGAGCAGAGAAGCTCGGGTGTGGTTGAAAATAGTGATGAACCGTTTGATCCCTGAGCTGCACTACACAGACATCACACGTGATAGGGTGTGTTTGGTGTACGCACTGATGACAAACACTGAATTAAACATGGGGGCAGTCCTGAAGTCTGTTATGAGAAAGGCCCGAGTTCACAAAGGGCGCAGGTATGATTTTGGAGGTATCATTACTCAGTTGTTTCGTTATGCAGGTCTACAAGAGGAGAGTTTGGGTTATATGCCAGTGGATGTGACGAAGACAAAGAGGCTTGACAATGAGTTCAGCCTACCACTCACCACTTCAGAGCGCCATCGCCGCAATGAGATGATTATGGCTCGTATGTATGGCTGGAGATGCTGCGACACCAAAATGGATGTCGGGCGTCCACTGAGGAAAAATTGGGGCAGGTTGGAAGGAGGTACCCATTGAACGCGCACGCCAAAGCATTGCTTGGCATCAGGCCTGATTTCCATGAGCCGGTGGATGATGATGTGCCCATAGATGAGGACAAGTTGAGTACTGGTTCTGATGTTGACTATGACTCAAACACGAAGGAGGTTGACCCTAACAAGCCGGTGAGGGGGCCAAAGGCAGAGACGCCATGGAGGATTGATCGGGGAGTGATTCACCTTACCTCTGTTCTTATTTTGTGATTTTGTGTAGCACTGGGGACAATGCTAATATTTCAAGTGTGGGGTGGGGTGTTAATTCTCTCGGATGTGTATATTAGTTGAATAATGGTAGTTTCTTTTGTTTTATTTTTTCATTTGGGTTCCTTGGAGATTGTTTTCGATTCTTTGACCAAGGATGGTCCCTTTGAACTGTGCAAAACACAAAAAGATTTTGTCATTCTAAGAATGAGTCAGTCGTCGTAGTTGAGTCACATTGCCCTATGATAGATGTGTGACGACCGTCTTAAGGGTAAATTTTCGTCATTGAGTCGTAGGTATGGTTATGTGTGCTGAAGCCTGAATTCTGAATTTTTTTTGTATGAAAGCACGTGATGCAATATATGTGGATGCATTTTAATTCTTGTACTTGATTCTAATTCCTACGAGTTAAGCTGAAATAGAACTTTTGCATGAGCTGAGTGTGTGCTTGTGATTGATACAACTTGAGTAGAACTTGTGCCATGAGTTGTGAGGCATTGTACTGTCCGTGTATTGAATTTGAGTATAGAACTTGCCCGGCATGTTATTGAAACGAAATTGAAGTGTTTCTTTGTGTAGGAAATGATAATAGGCCTCCTTGAATATGTTAAAAAAGTTAGCCTTTTCATATACCATATAACTCGTAGCATGTTGAGCCTGTAGCCTTTTATTGATAGCCGCATTTTCACCTTATACCATTTTATTGATTCCCTAAGTTGTTTGCACCCTACTTGCCTAAGCATCGTAGCATAGACTGTGGTGGATTGAGTTAAAATCTTAGTTGCGCGGACTCTTCACTTTTGATGCCGGACCCATCTCAAATTCTTCAAAAATACAATACTTTTGGCGAATCCGACACGCACCCGTTGGCATTTTTGAAGAGTTCGAGCAACATAGGTTAAAATGAAAGTGAATAGGCAGCTTGAAATAGTTACAAGGCAATGGAAAATCCCTCGGTAAAAAAATTTATAATAATAATAAAATAATATTAATAAAAGAGGTGGTCCCTAGAATAAAGAAATGAGGGACGATTTGAGAAAAGATGGAAGTCACTTGTGATAGCATTGTAGAGAGAAGGCCGATAAATAAAGAAAAGAATGATGATGTCTTAAATGTACACAGTGCTTAGGGGAGTATAATTCACCACTATATGATTTTCCTACACGTCCCTTAGCCAACATTACAACCTAGAAAAGCCCTATTTGATTCTTTGTGAAGCACGCTTAATTTGTGGAGATGTACACAATGGGAAAGCCTATGGTTCTTAGTGCATGCATGGGAGATTTTCTTTTTGAGTGAGAGTGTTATGTGATGCCAAAGTCCTTAGATTGACTCTGTTGAATTAAGTGGGAGGACTATTCCTTTGAGTGAGGGGCACTTATTGTATGAAAGATAGGTGATACCTAATGGAAAACATGAAGTTTAATGCTTTGGTTGCAAAAAGTTGTCGAATCAGTACTTGAGTCATATGATGTCTGAAAGTGGTCAAGGCCAAGTGTAAATGAGTATATGCATGTTTTGAGTTGATAAAAAAAATCCTTGAAAGGAATTGGCGGATGCACAAATTATTAGGGAGTCTAGGTCTAGGACTAGTATGGTAAGTTCTTCGAGGACGAACAAAGCTCTAAGTGTGATGTGGTAATCTTGGGAGTATTGCATGCTTAAGAACCAAATAACACCCGCATTTTCGCCAAATTCGGAATCATTCTTTATTAATTTATAGTAGTGTTGAGTCATATGAATACATTTAGACTAACCACCATGATTAGTTGTGTAGGTGAGGTTAAATGAAGAAACGAGCGTTGAAACAAGCACCGGGAAGCACGAGAAAATCCAAGTAAAAGAGCAACAAGAAAGGAGAACGAAAAATGAAGAACAACACATATATATATCCTCGTCGTGTCGCGGAGAGCGAATTTATTATTTGTTCGCAAATTGGAGTTGGAGACAAAACACTCCGTATTGTGCACGTATCGCGGTGAAGAGATGTTTGCCATGATTGGGATTCTTAAAGGCTCTCCGCGTCGCGTACCCTGGTGCTAGATTTGGCCGGTTTTGACTAAATATAAATACACTAAGATTTTTATTTTATTATTATTCTTTTTCTGCGTTTTGAAGAACGATGACTTTGGAAGCTTTTTCATCTGCATTTAGGGTTCATTCATAAACTATTCTCTACTGAATCTCTTAATGTTATTTTAACATTTGCGTAATTGAGAATGTTGATATAAGTAGCTAATCTCTTTTTATTTTATTATTGTGTTTTATTGAGTTTAATGAATCGAAGTTAATTATCACATGAATCAATCTTTTGCTCTTGTTTTAGTATTTCGTGCTTGATCACCACAGGAATAAATATCTTGTCTGAATTGAACTCGAGAGAGGGATAAGAGGATAGAAAGTAGGGTAAAAGGAGCATGATTCACTTTTATATTTAGAGTTGATTTGTATCTAGGATAGGGATATACCTAGGAACCTTGCTCGGTTAGTAGACAAGACGAAAACATAATGCTCGGTAATTGGTTCGGCCTATCCCCGCTCAATGATGTAGTTAGGCTGACAATTATCGTAGGCGATTAGAGGTCGGGAGACCATAATCATATAATTAACCATGTGATCATTGATTCGATATTTAATTAATATCCATTCTACAAGATAATATGCATGAATCCTGAAGTTAGCTGCAACCATGGAATTTCCCCAGTCATTGTTCAAACCCTTTTGAAATTGAACATAGTAGTTAAGCTTATAATTAGAATATAAATTAAATAAAAATCCAATTCACTATTCATGATAACACTTGTTTCAAATTGAAAGTATTGGAAAAATTGAATTAATCTAATCTTGAGTCCCTGTGGGTACGATACCCGACTCTTAAAAAGAGCCACTTTAATACTTGCACAACTACGGGATGATTCATAGTTCAGTTTTCCCCTATCCTTGATAACACTAGTGTTAAGGAAGATTGCCTATGCTGCCATCTCTTTAGGCATTGCTCACTCTTAAGGTTTGCTATTAGATGTGGTATTCAAAAAGAAACAATGTTTTCATACTTGGATGGTTTTCGTCCACTATATATATGGTTTCTCTTACCAAAGCAAAAGATAGTTGCACGTTTACTATATCAACAGGGAAAGATTGAGAAGGCATATTAGGAAGTAGTTTGACAGGACAAAATAATCTTAGAAAATAGCAATTGAGCATAAGATGAAACTAACCAAAACTGCCTGTAATGCTTAAGAACTTGGTAGCCTCAGCAACATGCTTAAACACTGCCAAAGAACCTGTTAGAAAACTTAGCACCGATCCTGCACCCATAGCCTGCAAATTGATCAACATTTAAACAGTAAGTTTTAAGGAAGAGCTTCATGGTGGCAGGATACTGACAACCACAACGCCTTAGTTCAAAGTCCCAAAAAATTCGTTTGTTTGAATACCTAAGAGAAATGCAAATACCTCTCTGAATGATCAGCAAGACCTGCATAATTGACCTTCTTCACTTGTCGATGGGAAGATAAATATTCATCAATTGTTTGTGCATTCTCCTGCAAGATATTGAAATAATTTAGTTAGAACACTATGATGTGCCAGAATTTTGACGAATATAAAGATAATGATGCAGCAGTATGCCTGCCATAATCATGAAAATCTATAGGGTCAAGAATATTAGATTATCAAAAGTGCAAGATGGCACATATGTTTCTAGAACGAGTGGTGGGACAACAAATTTCACCACAAAAAAAAAAACTAATAAAATTAAACTTATTTTTCAAAGTGAAGATCCATTGTTTAGATTCCTCTCGAACAAAGTCAACAAACGAATGACGCTAACCCTACACCTTCAACATTTTGTATGAAGTACACCTCTTTCTCCAAGCTAGTTAAATAGGAAAATATAAGCAAATTATCAGAAGGACACTTGACATGTTCAAAGATAAACAAGGCATCAGACATTATTTACGTTCGCTATACATAACAGCTGGTTAAGTAGGAAAATTATAATCAAATTATCAAAAGGACACATGACATGTTCAAAGAAAAACAAGGCATCAAACATTATTTACATTCGCTATACATACCTAAAGATTTTCAGATATAGATATGTCAATGAACTGATTTCTTATACTTTAATTAACTTTATCTACAACAACAAAAAGAATTCTTAAACTTCATGATCAATTATGTTTCTATTAGAAAATGTAATAAGGATATCAACAGATTACCTGGAAAGGAAACTCCACCAGTTTAAGCAGATTTACCAACTGTTGCAGAACCTGATGACTAGAAACCCTTCTTTTCAGTGAAGGGCACTCAAAAAGATGGAGATCAACAGGAAAAAAATGTTAGAAGGGTTTCGACTTGTGACGCTAATTATCTGCCCATGGCGTTTATCACCCTTTAGCTGCTGAATCTCCCCAGATATACACTCAAGGAAACTTGGTACAGTTGATGCGACAACCATCCCAAGGGCATCTAACCACTACTTCACAAAGTCATTCTTCTCCATAACCAACCTATTAACGGTCGAGAGCAATTTAGCATTGCAAAAAACTAGTGGCAGCCACCTCTTCCCATTCATACAAAGTAGACCAACAAATATGAGTTCCTTTCCCTTCAAAACATCACTACCCTACTCAATTAGAGAGAGTCAACAGATTCAGAACAAGATTCTAGTCTTCGACCAAGGCAAGAAGGTACCTTCCAACACTTGGAAGTGTATGACTTTCAAGGAGGGTCATGTTCAGAAAGTTCAAGAAGATTTGTTGCTCTCGTGGATTACGCTTGACCAGGCTTGAAACCATATCATTGAATGTAAGTTTTTCCATGACCCGTTGAATACTAGAAGGGCTAAAACGAACAAGACGAGCCAAGCAAGACCCTGCGGTCAGCCTCATGCTCTCCTGCTTTCCAGAAGCCATAAATATGTAGCAGAGGTTAGTAATGACATCTTGGCTGGTGAATGGAGTTGACCAGTACCCTCCTTGACTGGAGATATTTCCAATTGTCCTCATAGCATAAAGTATAGTAATATCATCCTCTCCATTTCGTAAGAGTGATGAAACCAATGAAATTAGTTTCTAATAATGTCTATGCTTTAAGTGATAGCTCATAGAACACTAAATACTTAAAACCTCATTGTAATATAGCTTAGTGAAATATTGTGGAGAGGAATTTTAACAAATATAGCACTCCCTCCATTTCAAATTGTTTGTCCTCCTTTCTTTTTTTGCCTGTTTAAAACACAATGTGTTTTCTCTTTTTTGGAATTTCTTTAATTTCTCTCAGATCATCAGTTAGTACACCTAATATTCCAGAATTTTCCAGCTCATCCCCAATAAAAGTAGAGTGACGAATCAACAAGACAATAAGTGAAGCAACTTGAGCACACAACAGAGAAACCTTGGAGTGATGAAGCATTTTGACTAGAACCAACACAATATACTAGAGAAACCTTGGAGTGATGAAGCATTTTGACTAGAACTAACACAATAGACCCATTGGTCAAGATGTTGGCTGCATCTGCATTGCTGCGTAAAAGCTCAAAGTATCTGATCACATTTTTCCTCTCCCCTGAGAGAGTACTCCCAATAACAATACTGATGATTCAACTATTAAAAGTATCTAATTGCTCCTCTGACATTTTCTCAAAATCAGACAGTTGAGGTGCATCAAATGAAAATGAAGGAATTGCATTTGTTCCTCTATCTCAGCTAGGCTAATTACAGATCTGACTGAGAGATCAGATGGATGCCAAAGAATATCTGAAAGGTTCGTAGATGGTTTTGGGATATCAGAGAAATCTTATTTTTATAAGAACTGGAAGAGGAAAAGGAAGCATAATTGAAACTTCAACGTCATATAATTGGTCAAAAGCACTTCCAAATAGTTTACCTTTAGTGAACTTCCAAAATGTTGCCACCAAATTAAATTTTCCTTTGTTCATTTTAGGGAAAAAAGGAGGGGAGAGAGAGGTGAACTACCTGGGAGGAGGTGTCTTTAATATACCACTCAATTTTCTTGCTAATCCAAAATCACACAGCTTCCAGGAAACAATTGGAACTTCAACGTCATATAATTGGTCAAAAGCACTCGTCATGATGTGGAAAAGTCACAACATAAAGATCGACATACCTTCCTGATTCTATTTTCATCCAGCAGGATGTTTGATGGCTTTAAGTCACAATTAATTATTCCCTTTGAATGCAAGTATCTGGTATAGTAGACAAATAAACAAAAAGTAATTCATGCCCAAACCAACAAGTGTTACAAAAGAACAATGAAGGCTAAAGATACTTATAGAAGAGCTCTAACAAGGCCACGAGCAAGATCATGCATTGAATATTCGGGAAGCTTACCATCCTTCAACTTTGAGATTAAATGATCTTAAAAATTTCCCAGGTGTGGTTTAAACTAAAATACAGGTAACATGATGAAGATGCAAGTTGTGACATTACCAACTACAGTAAACTATGGTCATTTTGACTACTCATTATATACAAATAAAAAAAGAAACCTATTTCTTACACATCATTTTACTGGCACAAGAAACAAGTTAGTCCAAAGAGTGAGAACCTATATTTGTATTTTGTGAGACTACAAACAATCATCTCTAATTAAGTGTTCAATCGCACATGACACCGATATCCTTAGTGCCTGTTTGGGAAATCCCAATGTAGGCATGCAACAAATTTACCATGAAACCACAATATCCCACGCCTCTACTATAAAAAGAAAAAACAAATTTTGGATGTTCGTGTCTAATGTCAGCATAAGGCATCCTATATGCCAACACAACAGTTATACCACTGGAACAATGAAATGTAATTATAATATAGAAGACCTGCTAGTGTTTACATGTTGCAACAAGCTCATGAGATTTTCTCCAACACAATATTCTAAAACCAACCACAGGTGTGCAGATCTTTCATACTTATGGATCGGTTGAATTAGAAAATAAGTCATAGAAATATTCTTATTAAACACCCACCAAAAGGACCTTTGCCATAGAAACGAAATTGAAGAAAAAGAAAGGAGTTGCATGCAAATCTCACCAGGAGTAGAACTTCAATACATTTGCATGATCTATAGAGAACGAAGAATTCTGACCTGCAGCAAATGTGGCCAATAGAAGAATAAGTACATGCATAAAGGAAACTGAAAGAAATAGATTTTAAGAAAAGAGGTTGGGGCTCTTAATCATTTGTTCATGAGACTTGAAATTTATGCCACAGAATAGAAAGCCTGTTTAACGACTCATATAATTTCCAATAATCACATAACTACAATAGTCACAAGCATCAGTTAGTGCACCTAATATTCCAGAACTTGCCACCTCATCCCCAATAAAAGTACAGATACGAATTAACAAGCATTTAAGTGAAGCAAGTTGAACACGCAACAGAGAAACCTTGCAGTGATGAAGCATTTTGACTAGAACCAACACAATAGACCCATCGGTCAAGATGTTGGCCGCATCAGCATTGCTACTCAAAATCTCAAGGTATCTGATCACATTTCGCTTCTCTCCTGAGGGAGTATTCCCACTAACAATACTGATGATTCTACTATTAAAAGAGTCTAATTGCTCCTTTGACATTTTGAAAAAATCAGACAGTTGAGGTGCATCAAATGAATGTGAAGGAAATGCATCTAAAACTTTAATTTGATTTTCTGCTAGGCATTACAGGTCGGACTGAGAGATCAGATGGATGCCAAAGAATATCTGAAAGATTCGTAGATGGTATTAGCTATCAGAGAAATATTATTTTTATAAGAACAGAAAGAGGAAAAGGAAGCATGATTGAACTTCAACGTCATATAATTGGTCAAAAGCACTTCCAAACAATTTACCTTTAGTGAACTTCCAAACAGTTATGCCACCAATTTAACTTTTCCTTTGTTCATTTTAGGGCAAAAAGGAGGGCAGAGAGAGGTGAACTACCTGGGAGGAAAGTGTCTTATATCACTCAATTTTCTTGCTAATCCAAAATCACACAGCTGTGAGGAAATAAATTGAACTTCAACGTCATATAATTGGTCAAAAGCACTCACCATGATGTGGAAAAGTCACAACATAAAAATCACCATTAAATGTATTTATAATATAGCAGACCTGCCTGTGTTTACCTGCTGCAAAAGTTCAAAACACCTACAAATGAAGCCAACATGTCAAATGTTGTTGAGGACACTTAAAACAATGTATTAGGAAGTATTTAAGTCAAAGAAATCATCAAAAGAGGGTCCGAGCTAAGTTGTGCGAAGCTATTGTTTTGGCATGCCTTCACTCTCTCCTCCGCATTCGCGGAGGAGTTCCGTGTTACTTGTCTGGGTACGGGTTGGCTTACCTACTGCTGAGTTATAATAGGTGCCATCATGACTCGGGAAATTGGGTCGTGACACAAATATACTGTAGTTGAGTTGGATATGAAACAGTCCAACACACTATCTTCTCTTCTAGTTGTTAGATTTAGAGTATAAGGATCCATGTCTAGGTATTTTGACAATATTTCTTATTGGTAGTTTAGTTTTCCCCTATCCTTGATTACGCTAGTGTTAAGGCATATTGCCTATGCTTCCATCTCTTTAGGCATTGCTCCCTCTTAAGGTTTGCTATTAGATGTGGTATTAAAAAAAGAAACATTCTTTTCGCCCACTATATATATGGTTTGTCTTACTAAAGCAAAAGAATAGGTGCAAGTATACTATAATCAACAGGGAAAGATTGAGAAGGCATATTAGGAAGTAGTTTGATAGGAAAAAATGATCTTAGAAAATAGCAATTGAGCATCAGATCAAACTAACCAAAACTGCATGTAATGCTTAGGTATTTGGTAGCCTCAGCAACATACTTAAACATTGCCAAAGAACCTGTTAGAAAACTCAGCACCGATCCTGCACCCATAGCGTGCAAACTGATCAACATTTAAACAATAAGTTTCAAGGAAGAGCTTCATGGCGGCAGGATACCGACAACCATAGCGCCTTAGTTCAAAGTCCAAAAAATTCACTTGTTTGAATACCTAGAGAAGTGCAAAGACCTCCCTAGATAGTGTAACGACCCGAGAGCACCCCCTAGCCGTTACATGCGTATTCGACCTCTCAGAGGTCTTATACAAGCCTTAGCATTCATTCATCGCATAGATCATA
>JAJOOO010036271.1:0-18166 GCA_029582685.1 Solanum piurae
GAACGTCTTGGTCGTCCCTTGACGTTTGACTTCCAAACTCTTTAAAACTGACTAAAAAGGCTATTCTTCATTATTTTAACAAGTTATTAATGCATAAAACCCATGTGAGGCTCTACTTTATCCTACTTCATTTTGAGGGGCGTTACAACTATTCCCTAGGCTTAGTGAGTCCTCAAGTTCGAGGACAAGATATTATTGTTTTCTAGTTTCCATTGTACTTTCTATATTCAAGACTATGTTGTAAAGGGCTATGTCCCTAAGATTATATTTGATTGTATTAGATGGTTTCTTTGAGACAAGGTCTAGACTCCTATATTCCTTTTATGAAAAAGACTTTTATTGTAAAAGTTTTAAATTCCGCATCATTTTTATATGCTTATGTTCATGGTTATGCTAAGGGCTTGTATTAGACCACTTCAGAGTCAAGTACGCCGTGTTTCGTCAAGGAGGTACCCCTGGGTCGTGACACTTCAACATAGAGATCAATGCCTCTATTTGTACTTCACTCAAGTCAACAACTACTATCACCGGCAAAGTACTATTCTCCCCCAAAAATACATACCTCAAGTGAGATGGAAGAGCCATAAGCACCAACATTGGAGACTCATCAATGGATGGTTTTGCTGGAGGAGTATCTAGATTCTTGATGTCTAAATTCGACTCCCTTGGTTTGTGATGAAATACGACCCGATAGAGTGCAGCAACTAGCGCATCATATTCATCAATACAATTTCCATCAAAGTTAATTATCACAGCCTCCAGTGCATCAACACCTAGCTTTTCCACAATAGATATATTTGATTATTGCTTAAAAACATGATTTACCACCAATACTAACGTAAGATCACTTCCATGTTTCATAGGTCGACATATATTCTAAGTTACTTCTTTATTGTTCAATCGAAACTGCATCTGCCCTCTTTCAGTATCAACCAAAGAATGCCCAGTTGCAAGAAATGGTCTCTCTAAGATGATGGGGACCTCAAAATCAACCTCACAATCCAGTATCACAAAGTCCGCCGAAAAGATGAATGCATCAACCTTCACAAGGACATCTTGGAGAACTCCAATCCGTCTCTTCACAGTTCTATCAGTCATAAGTAACCGCATTGTAGTCGGCTTCGGAGTTCCTAGACACACCTTTTTATAGATCGACACATCAAATTAATGATAGAACCTAAGCCACAGAGGGACTTCGCTAACTGCATTATACCAATAGTGCATGGAATAGTGAAAGCTCCAGGATCGTTTTTTTCTCCAATAATGACCTAGTAGCAAAAGAACTACAATGTTGCAGCTTGTCTTTATTTTCAAAACAGACAGCCCTCTTTTTAGTCACCAGAGCCTTCATGAACTTTGCATACTCGTGCATTTTTCAAAGTGCTTCTATCAACGGATAATCATTGGACAATTGTTTCAACATTACTATGAACCTGCGATATTTTCCCTCTTCAGTATTTTTCGTGAACCTTTACGGGAAAGGAGGTGGAGGTCTTTGCAAGGGGATAATTTTTTGCATCACCTCAGATTCCTTTTAAGTATCATCTTTCGTCTCGTCAACTACCTCAACTTTATCCTTACTTTTTTCTACACTTTCCACTTCTGTAGGCATGGACTGCATGCAATGACCATCATTTTTCGGATTCTATACAGTGTTTCTAGTAAGTATTCCTGGCTAACATAGATTTACCATTGTGACTTATCCAACTGCTGCTCAAGCTGCTTTATCAACACTGTATGGGCATCAACCTTTTAACCGATACCAGACAAATCAGTACGTATCTCCTTCAGATTGTAATCAGTCGCATCTGACTTCTTCATAATCTTTTGCATCACATCTTCAATGCAATTCATACTCGATCCAACATATTTGTTACCAGGTGGGATATAGGGTCCTCTCTTCTCATTCGTGTTGCCATAACTATTCCGATTGAAGTTGTTGTCACGATTGTAATTTTCATCACGTACATAATTCCATCACAGTTGTAGTTACCATTGACCTTGGTTTCCTTGACCTTGGTGCCAATTTTCTGAATTCAATCCTTAGGCATTAGTCCGAAAACCCCCCATCTGATACATTTACCAAGTTTTCATCCTCCTCATAAAAAGACTCATCAAATGGTAGGGCTCTAATTTGATTATTACCAGCATTCACTTTCTCTGCACTACTGTTTACATGTTTCAACACCAAGCCAACTTTTGTTCTCAATTGGGCCATATCATCATTGGATTGTAATGACCCAGGGGTAGTCCCTACATATAACAAGGAACATAGAACCTCGAAAGGGGCTCCATGGAAGCCACTTAGGATATCATAACAGAAGCATAGAACAATAATGAGTAAAAATGCATTTCAAGTCCAAAATTTTCATAAAGGAAAGCAGAAGTCTGGTCTTGTCTCAACATAGCCATCTATTACAATACTCGAATCAAATAGGGACACATCCCATATAACATAGTCCGAAAAGGAATTACAAGAATGAAACTACAATGATATGTAATACCTTGTAAACTAGTAGACAAAACTAGAGCCTCAAGCTAGGGATCTAAAGTTTGATATGGAGGTTTATAGCCGTAGATAAGGCTTCCCGTGTTTTGAATAAGAGGTTTAGTGGTTAAATGTCAACGTACGAGTTAGACCGCGTGGTTTAGAAGACCATTTAAGATTTAATTGAGGGTTGCAAGGGCAAGTGCCAAGGCAAAGGGCCAAAGCCTAAGCCAAAGGTGAAGGCTGCCCAACCTTGGCCAAGCACTGCCTAAGGTTCATGACCAGTGGTCTTTACCATGGATCGTGGAAGGTCTCGTGAAGTTTCCTTAGATTTGTGGGAGGCAAGGCCTTGAGGTCAAGCAACTGTCTAAGGGACAACGACCATTACCACGACTAATGGTCTTGACCACAGATCGTGGGAGGTCTCATGGTCATGCCTTACCCTTGTGGAGGCAAAGACCCTTTAGCCAAACCACTGACCCAAGGACCACGGCTCGTGGTCTTGACCACAGCTTGTGAGGTCCTTTCGTGGTGCCTGGGAGTGGGCTACCTAGGGAGGGATAGTTTAGTAAATTCCTTTTTAACTAGTTTTAATTGGGGTCATTTTATATGGATTTTATAAACCTATATAAGATATTTTAAGCTTTTAACCACCCATTTAAGTAACTTTATCACAATACCCAAATAAAATCCCCAAATTAGTTTTCTCTCAAATATTCGTCTCTCTAAAAACCGAAAACATGAAAAAGAAGAAGAACAAAGATCTTGAAGCTTAGGTCAAGAACAAAGACTCCATTGTTGAATGATTGTGGTAGGGCATTCAATTAAGGTATGTTATCTTATTCATCTATGGGTTCTTGCACCCATAGAGCCCCCTAGATTTCCCAAAAATGTGAAGTCAAAAACCCAATTTTATCTACAGTTTTTCCTACATTGTGTGTAGTGTTTGGGTATGATTCCAATCTAGTGGATAATACCAAATTATGATTGTATTAGCATTGAATTATGATATTATGATGAATTCATGTGATTTTTATGGTTAATCCTAGTCTATTGGATGAATGTGATTTTTTATGGGTTTATGCCATTAGAGGTGAAATTGAAGGTTCATAGGTGATCTTCTTAAATCAATGTCATGTGTAGTAATTGTTCAAGGTTATGAACATATAATAATGAATTGAACTAGACTTTATTGAATATGAAAGATCATAACTAGTAAAGTTGAATTTGAACCTTTATGATCAATTATGACTAGAATCACCTATTAATGAAGGATGTGAATAAAATACCTTGAAATCTTGGTTTAATGATGAGATTAAGAAAGAAAGCTTGAGAGTAAAGCTTGTGAGCATAATAGTTAGGTCTTTAGAGATAAGCTAATATGATTAACTATTGGTGCTAAGGATTTGAGAGTAAAGTCTAAATGTGAATAGAAGCTTGATCGATAGAGTTATGGTGGAAGATCTTTACCTACCTAACCTACCTCATGAATGCTTGAAAGTTTAAAGTAATAGAATCACTTGAACATTGGATGGTTGTCAAGGACATACTTCCATGAGACATGAATGTTAAGCAAGGCTTAATAGTAAAAACCTTGGGGTGTATGCTTGGCACCAAGTGTATATTGACAATGAGATGGACTGTCACACAAGAAAGGGTTCGGACTCCAAGTTAAAAGGAGATCCACACCTACTTGATGTGAGGACTATCCAAGTTAAAGGGGAAACTCTTACGTAGTAGAGTGTGGGTTTTCCCAAAGTTAGGTCTCTGATGAGTCCACGATTTGGACTCATTTAGGGCTTTATTTGGATAGATTTAGTGTCCTCAAATGCTTATTTTGTGACAATAATTATTGTA
Source organism: Solanum piurae (assembly GCA_029582685.1). NCBI lineage: Eukaryota > Viridiplantae > Streptophyta > Magnoliopsida > Solanales > Solanaceae > Solanum > Solanum piurae. Next base: position 4,346 of record JAJOOO010036271.1, read on the forward strand.
AAATCCTTGTTTTCCTTGTATTTAGATTGAGGAACAACGCATGGACACTAATGGGAAAAAGGGATAAGGAAGCTGAAAGATTGAAGAAAAAAGGCATATTGATCCCGTAATCCATTGGGCAAGTCGCCTAGTGGCTATTACCTCGCTTAAAGTTCCAGTGTGCCAAGCCCTGAAGGAGAAAATTATGTCGGTGAGAGAAAGGAGCAGTCGGAGTGTCATCGGACGGTTCCGCGATGCCGTGTCCGATCGCCCAAAATTACAGAACTTCAGGATGCTGAAGGACAAAGCAAAATGGCGATAGAACTAACCAAAGGGGGGATCATCGAGTTAATCAGCGATCCCAACTTATTACCGAATAGCACTTTGCAGTATATTTTTGGCGACTATAAATACATTTTCAAACATTATGATTAGTATCAAATTTTACTCTGAACATTCATTGGAGTAATTTTTTATTTAGAACTCTGAGTTTTGGGACAAAATTTACCTTAGCTTTGAAGAATTGAAGTTTTCCATTTTTGAGAAATTGGAAGTCGGTCTTTGAGATTCTTCAATTTGGACCTTTGTAAAGATGAAATTAATCTTACCTAGTTGATGGAAACACAATTTGGTAACAATTTCTATCTTTTTATGATGTCTAGGTAAAATCCAAATTCTTGTAGTGTGATTATGGGTTGATTTAGTTTATGGGTATTGCTAATTAATAGTTTAAATGTTGTTTAACAGTAATTTCAATCAGTAATTGTGGTTTAATTTAAAGGCTTGTAGTTGCAAATGCAACTCTACCTTCGTGTTTTTGGCTTTCTCGAGAGAAAGGTTTTAAAACGAAGATTACTGAATTGATGGTCTATGTGTATTGGGTTGTATGGATTCAGCTCTAGACAGTGAATCCTGAATCCTTTTCCACACATTCAGCTCAAGACAGTGAATGGACTAAAGCATAGGTTTTTCTTATTTTCTACTTGTTGGTGTTACAGAGAAACCAACTTGATTTGCGGTAAATTGTTGGAGAGAAAGTTTATTCCCACTAAAGTCTAGCTTATTCACTTATTTACAACTATTTACTAACAATTGCAATTACCCATTTGTATACCTTAGCCTATAATCCAATCACATCCCAAGAACCCCTCTGTTATTTGACACTTGTGTCACCCTTTAGTTTGAATTATGTTTTTATTCGTAAATATCTATTCCTATGATTGACTTGAACATATTCGTAATTTGCTCTTGATTCTCGAACACGTCCCACTCTCTGTGGGATTCGACCCCAGCTCATTTAGTTGGGTTATATTATTGACTAACAATCGTTGGCACTTGGTATTGGATATTGTTTTCTAAAACGTGAAATTAAAATGGCTCCATTGCCGGGGAATGGTGTTGGTTAAGAATTTTTCTCTAAGTTGAATTTGTTCTTGTTAGTTATAGTTTAATCTAATTATTTTTAGTTTTGATTTTTGTGTTGCCTATTTAGAGCAGAATAAAGGAGCATGTCTTGTAACAATGGTGACCAAATGGACCTCTCTCCTTTGAGAATGATGATTCTTAGGGATAACATCCTAAGTTTCAGGAAAATATAGGGTAAGTCAATCCATGAGTTGTGGCTGAGATTTAAGTCACTATTGTTTCATTGCCAAGCTCATGGAATCTCAAATATCATTCTATTGGACTGCTTCTATAGAGGTCTCGGTCTGGAAAACAGAGGAGTGGATAACCAAATGTCTCTGGGGGGCTTTCACAACTACCCTATGCAATAGCAGCCTAACTCATTGATCACAAGGCCAAGACCAACAAGAAGACTGAGAAGGACCACATCTTGGCCACACTGTTAACTCAGCTGGATCTAGTGGCCAGAAAGATCATGGAATTGGATGCACCGGAAAAAAAGAAAGACCGATACAATCCCCCACACGAGCGATAAAGCCTAAGGTATATGAGGGTGGACAAATAGAAGATATAATATCTCTTATTTTTCACAAAGTTTAAGATCACGACAAGGTGTTAAATGAGATAAAAGAGAATGTCTCACTGTTGAATAAGATGACTGCTTCCCATTCCATATATGTTCAGCTGCTGGAGATGCAAATGTGTTATGTGTTGTCTCGTCTCTACCCCACAAATAAAGATTGAGTGGGGAGGTCATGCCACAACTTTAACTAAGGCGCTTCTTGGGAGGAAACACAAGTGTTTATCGCTTTATTTCTCTTTTAGAAATAATCGTGTGTTGGTTTTGCAGGTTGAAGTGTAAAAGGTGTTTGAAAAGTGCAGGTTGGGGAGTTAGAAGTCCAATCGGCAACTCACCGACCTCTTCGGTGAGCCTGACTTGGACAGTCGTTGGACTCGAGACATTTTTAAATTGGAGTCTGTAAAACTCGGCGAGCCTAATAACTGATTGGTGAATCACCGACCTGATCGGCGATCTCTACTTTCTCTGTCGTTTAGACCCCCACGATAACAAGAGGTCCTGTAAAACTCGGCGAGGTAAGTGCCCACTCGGCGTGTCACAGACTGGGTCGATGAGCAAAATTAATGTCACCGAATAGGCGAGAACTGGACGTGTTTTAAAGGCCAAAGGTTTAAACTTTCAAGATCTGTCACTTTCCCTCACTTATGAACTTCCCAAACTCACACCCGCACAAGATTTTCCATATTTCTTGCATCTTTATCCCATTTTAGTCGCCGGATTTGTGTTCGGAGTTGGATTTCTCTGCCGCCTAGCGTTTCAACTTATCTATTCGGTTTCTAAGATTGGTTTTCAGAACCCCAAATCCTAATTTAGCGATTTTGACTCTTATGCATTGATTTTGATTTTATTGATGTGTGTTGGCCCTCTTTGATAATAATTGTATCTGTGTGTACCTTTGTTAATTTGAATATTGTGCCCGTAATGCCTATATTGTTGAACTTTTGAGTTTTCCGTGCTTTAAGATTCATTAAAATTGTGATGTTGTGCTTTCATGTTGTTGGGTCTAGTCGGGTGAAGTCTAAGTAACCCGTATTTGCACCAAATGACGTAATTTGCCCAATGATGGAGCATTTGACGTCATTCTTAACGGCAAAAGTCGTCAAATGTCCAAATTTACCCAACCCGTGAGAAGTCTGAGTATCCCAGGGGCATGGGTGTAATAGGTCTTAGCTTAATTTTAGGAGTTCTTGTTTTGATTTTGTTTTCAGGGGCTGCGGGGTTGAATATGAGAAGTTGGGTAGAAAGTAGGCACGTTGGATCGTTTGGCAAGCTAGGTCGAGCTAGCCAAATCACTCGGCAGTTCGCCGAATCACCCCTTATCGCCTTTAATTTGTTGATTAATCTTAAAAAAGGTCCTGTAACTTTTGGCGAGAATTCTGAGTTCGCCGATTGCACTTGGCGACTCACCAAAAGCCCTTCTTGATCGCCCTTTGTCTGCGCCCCTAATCCTTAAATTCACTGTAACTTTCGGCGGGCTGATCTTTTCTCGTCGAATGTTGTCGGTGATTCACCGAAAGGCCCTTCTAATCGCCATCATACCATGTGTCTGAGAAATTTTTGAGCTAATACTTTCCCCGAGCCCAATCTAGCTTGCCAAAGTGATTTGGCGACTCGCCGACTGGTTGGGCGAATATGTTTGCAGCTACTTTTCTGTGCTTCTGCTTGAATTGTTTCTAACTCTTTTTGATGTTTTAACAGACATGGCTAGACCAAAGGTTACTGGTAGGGACATGCCGCCCCGCAAGAGGGCCAAAGGAATAAAAATCAATGAGGATGCAACTGAATCCAGGGGTAAGGCCACCAAACTTCCCACAACTGGTGTGAAAGGAAAGGGCAAAGAGAAGGCAGTTGCATCACCTTAGGCCAGCTGTGATAGTCACGGTATGTACAACACTCACCTCACCACTTCTGAGAGTGAGCATTAACTTCACGTATTAGGACACTACTTCGGTTCAAGTGCCAACGATCCCGTGTAGTGATATAACCCAACCAAGGGTTGGGATCGTTCCCACAGGGAGTGGTTTCGAGAATTAATAGAAAAATATTTTTGTGCTAATCAGTCATAGCTATAAACATTATCGAATACAAACATACTAAATCTAAGGGGTGACGCAAGTGTCAATTATCAATGGGGGAGTTTGTGTTGGCTAATCAACAAAAATGACAAAAATATAAGGAAACGAGACAGGGAGATGGGATTCTTGGGATGTGATAGGAATATGGGATAAAAGACACTATCGGGTAAATGCTATTGATAGTACATCGCTAAATATTTGTAACTAGGCTAGACTTTAGTGGGGGTAAATTCTCTCTCGAGCAACTTACCTCGAATCAACTCGGTTTTTCTCGAACACCGAGTTGCTGCATTTAAGCACAGCCTCCGCCTTAGGCCATTCACTCTCGTGAGTTGAAAGTGTGGGAGAGGGCCTAGGATTCACTCTCTCGAGCTGAACTCACGACGACCCAATAACCACCGATTATCGATTTAGTAGTCTTAGTTTTAAAACCTCTCTCTCAAGCAAGAGAAAAACACTAAGATAAAATCATATTAGCAACTACAATCTCATTAAGTTCAAACGCAACTACTAAATGAAATCACATTTAAACAGTGAATATACCAACAATAAGTAACACCCAATAGTAAATTTAACCCATATTCACAAAATCACACCCCAACAATTGGGGTTTTAGCTAGACATGAAAATGAGATAGAAATCGATACCAACAAGTGTTTCCATCAAGTGGATACGATGAATAAAGTCTTTAAACATGTCAAGGATGAAGATTCTTCGAGCCACTTCCAATTTCTTAGAATTGAAAATCTCCAAATCTTCAAGTTCAAGCACAATGTCTCCAAAAACTCTAACAACTATAACTGAAATATTCTCAGTCACAAAAATAAATCTCTCTAAAGTCTAATACTATGCTAACAATTTAAACAAGTATTTATAGTGTTCAAAAATTTGTGCTTCGGAGGACCATTCGGCACAGTTAGTCAGGATCGCTAACACACTCGGTGATCCGCCCTTCGGTCTGGTTCATCGCCTTTCTGCATTTTCCTTCAGTATTCTCGCATTTTGAGGAATTGGGTGATAGAGTGTTGCTTCGCAGAAGTGCTCGGCGATGCTCCGACTACTCTTTTTCATTGCAAACTTGACCTTCTCCTTCAGGGCTCAGCATATTGCAACATTCGGTGGGATTTAGGACCTTTTGGCTACTCACCTAATAGTTTAGGTGATTGATGAGTCCATAAATTGGACTCATTTAGGGCTTTATTTTGATAAGAATAGTGTCCTCGAATGCTTATTTTGTCTAAATATCTGATGAAAACCCTTAAGTTTCAGGTATTTGAAGTTTTATTAGAAACATGGACACTTAGGCGCAAAAAAGAACAAAAAGACTGAAAAGAACGAAGATGCTGAAGTCTGAGCATCGCGAAGCACACTTGGTGACTCGCCGAAGGGATTCATTCCGCCCTTTGTTCCAGTACGCGATGCCCTAAAGGAGAAGGATAAAAAAGGTGATAAAAGGAGCAGTCGGCGCTTTGCCGAATAGTTTCGGGAAGCAGTAATAAACCGCCCAATGGTCAAGAATGTGAAGTGCTGAAGGCAAGCATGAAACGGTGATGAAACAGAAGAAGGGCGAATACCGAGTCATTCGGCGTTATCGACTAACTTCGCCGAAAGATCTACCAACGCTATTTTTTGAAGTCTATAAATACTAAACTTGTTATTAATTTTTAAGAGTCGAACATTTATTTTATTTTCCAGAATAGAATAGTACTTTTTAGGTATTTTCTCTCAAGTTTGGAGAGAGTTTCGGGAGACTTGAAGAAAGAAGGGCTTCATCTTCCCCAAGTTGGAAGTGGGTCTTCTCCATTTATCTTCCTTTGCTTAAATCAAGGTTTAATTTCTTATACCTATTTGATTTCACTATCATTTTAGGTGTATTTTTTTATTTCTTGATGTGTGTCTAAAAACCCCCATTCTTGGGGTGTGATTTAGCAAATATGTGTTGATTTTATTGTTGGGTCTTGCTTGTTCATAGGTTAGATGTAGTTTAATGGTGATTTCACCTAGTTGTTGTGGTTTAACCTAAAGGACTTGTAGTTGCAAATACAAAGTCAACCATGTGTTTTCGGCTTGCCCGAGAGGGAGGTCACGAAACCAAGACCACTAGACTGATTGCCTAAGGAGTGGATCGACATGAGGTTCAGCCCGAGAGGGTGAGCCCTAGTCCCATATCCTAACACTCAGCTCAAAAGAGTGAGTGGGGTAAAGCGTAGGCTTGTCTTTATGCGGCAAATGGGTGTCCAAGAGGAACACATTTGAAACGGGGTAAGTTGTCTGAGAGGGAACTTATTTTCATTAAAGCTTAGCCTAGACACTATTATTTTGCAAATTTCCTATCGAAAGCATGTACCCAACTATTTATCTCAACTTGTATTGCGGTCACACCCCAAGAATTCTCACTCATACATGATTTTCTTGTTATTGTTGTTGTTATTACTTATTGTGACAAAAAAAACCAAATCGATATTTGACACTTTTGTGTCACCCCCTTTAATTTACTGTGTTTTTACTCGTGAATGTTTTTAGCTACGACTAGTTAGAACAAAAATTATATTTTTCTATAAATTCTCAAAACCACTCCCTTGGGACAAGACCCCAACCTTTAGTTGGGTTACTATACTATCGACGATCGTAGACACTCGAACCGTAGGTTACTGTCGTTGGTCACGATAAATATCAATATGGCGCCGCTACCGGGGAGTGGTGATATTTGAGAATTTTAAGATTAGTAGAATATTTGTTCTTCTTAGTTGTATTTTTCTAACTTTACTTTTAGTTTTGTTTTCCAGTTGAATTATCCATTTAGATGAGCATGGCTGAGCAGAGTAGTGGCAAATAGGTTGAAGTGAGCCATGGAGTCCAAAAGGACCTCACATTTATCGCACTGGCATCTCAACTAAACATCTTGGCCACTAAAATCTCAGAGGTTTAACTCCAATGCAATAGCAAAGGGAGGTACATACCCCCTCATGAGCGGAGGAAGTCTAGAGATGGGGAGAAAACTCGTGTCGAGGACACACTTCAAATCATCCTCCAAAAGATCATCGATCAAGATCGGCTGTTGGAAGAAATAAAGGAAAATATCGAAGTGTTGAATCAAATGATCGGATCTCACTCTAGATCAATCCAGCTAGTCTGGTCACTCCTGAGTTTTGCAGTGCCTCATCTCCACCCAAATGACATTTTGGGGTCACCTAGTAACACTAGGGTCAACCCCAATAATGGAGAATGAAACAGAAATTAAATCATGCCATGGCGTAAAATAAGGCGCTTCTTGGGAGACAACCTAAGGTTTTACTGCTTTTAATTATTCTGTTCGAATAATGGTCTGCTGATTTTGTAGGTTAAAGAGAGAAAGGTGTTGAAAAGTGCAAGTTTGCGAACCAAAGATCCAGGGGAAGAATCGCCGAATCTATCAGCGATTCTAACTTAATCCACCGTTGGGACCCCAAAATAAGGGATGTCCTATAAGACTCGGTGAGGTAAGTATTCATTCAGCGCGTCGCCGAGTTGATCGGCGATAAGACTAACGTCGCCAAATGACCGAGAACTGAAAGGTTATATAAAGGCAAAAGGTCAAAATGTTTGAATCTCTCACTTTCCCTCGTCTCAAACTCCTCAAAATCACACCAAAGGTATTTTTCTTCTTACATTTTTATCTCTCCATTTTGGTGAATAGTGCGTGGGATCGGCTCTCTTTGCTTCCTAGTGTTTCAAAAGGAAATTTGATCTTCATCAAAGGTTAGCCCATAAAACCCCATATTTATCCTAAAAACTTTGGCACTCTTTTGCAATTGTAATATCAAGATGACGTGTGATGGGCCTCTCTGATAGAAATAGGTTGATATGCTTTGTATAAATCGAACTTAGCTTCCTGAAATATTTTAATAGTCGAATGCCTGGTTGTTTGTGCTTTAATTTGATTAAGATTATAATGGGTGTTGCTTGATTGTCGTTATATTGGTTGGGTAAAACCTAACTGGCCCACATTTGTGCTAATTAACGAAAATTTGCTCAACGCAAGAATGAATGACGACATTCTTAAGGGTGATCGTAATTCAATGGACAAAATATGGAAGGACCGAAAGAAGTCTGAGTATTCCGAGATGATGGGAAGTATGGGTATTGTGTGAATTTCGTGTATGCATACTTTGATTTCATTTCTAGTGCTTGTAAGGTCGATTCTAAGAAGTGGGTTGAAAAATAGGCACATTGAATCATTCGACGAGTTGGGTCGTGCTCGCCAAACGAATCGGTGGTTCGCCTACTGGTCTTAGATTGCCCTTCATTCATGTATATAGTGCTAAGAGATCTGTAACTTTCAGCAAACACATCCGTGATCGCTGAAGATGGTAGACGACTCGCCAAGAGAACTTTAGACCGCCCTTCGCATGCCCCATTTACTCTTTTCCATTGTAGTTTTTGAAGGACAACTTCGTCATCGCCGAAAGTAGTCGGCGTCTCACCAAATAGACTTTTTTAGCATTTATTTGGCCAGATATCAAGTTGATCCCTTCGATGAGTTTGACCTAAGCCGCCAAAGAGATTTGGCGATTCGCCGACAGACCAGTGGACTTTTCTGCTTCAGATTTGCTGTGTTTTAGTGTGATTGTTCTTCTGACTAATCACAAACTTTTCCAAATATGGTACATACAAACCTAAACGCACCACCTTAGAAACAGGCAAAGGGTATTACGATAAATGAAGGAGGATCATGTCCTTCACAAAAAGGAAAGCAAAATCTCCCACCGGGAGACAAAGTCAAACGAAAGAAGCTTATCGCTAGAGAAGGGTCATATATTGAACCAGACTTTGATGAGCCGGATGATGAACAACCCTTGATTCACTGACATAATAGGCTCAGACATGGACATCAATCAGAACCCACCAGAGTTCCATCTGCCATAACTCCTCCTACAACTGAATCAGTGCCAACTCCGGCACCACCTCCAGTGGCCCCTGCACTCCCCGTAGCTCCACATCCACCCAGATTGCTGAACAGATTAATAGGCGATGGTTTACAAACTATTTTAGAAGAAAAGTTACTATATGTGGAGGGTTTGGAAGGTAAGCATGATGAGGTGCTTGACACACTCAGGTATCACGAGTTCGAGCAGTTCACTGAACCAAGGGGCTCTTACATCCCTTCCTGGGTTCGGGAATTATACCTAGCTTATGGGTAGTTCCTCCCAACAAATAAGAAAAAGGCTAGTGAGTTCCGGCCGGTGAAGTGGGTTATGGTCAGAGGGAAGGAGGTGGAGTGTCACAGTGAGCATATTAATGTTATATTGGGTCAACCGCTGCAGTCGGTACTCCCCTACCAGGGTTTGCCTAATGATTTGTCAATGGATAACTTGAAGGGTTGGCTAGCTCCGATGATCTCTAACAGCAACCCAAGGTGAATGGATACAGGAGCTCAAATTGAGAAGAGGGACATGAACATTGCCTCCCGATATTGGTTTAGTTTCATTAGCAGCACTATCATGCCATCCTAGAACAAGTCCATTATGTGCCTTCCTAAGGTTGCTTCCCTCGGGTCTATCATGGCTAGGAGGTGAATCAACTTTGGACTACTGGTATCACAGCAGATGGCCATGAGAACCAAACAGACGTAAAAGTTTCTGCCCCTTCCTGTTCTGGTCACCGAGTTATCCTGGCATGCTGGAGTACCCCAAGGTCCTGCTAGCGACATAAAGGTCACTCCGTCTTCCTCCACTGATATCCGGCATATAAAGGCAGATTTTATACAATAGGAGGATTACAGTAAAAGAGCAGCCCCAGCAGATACTTCTCCAGATGTCAATATTGACTCATTGCCAACAGAGACACCGTCGCCTACCCCAGCCTCTGAGCCCTAAGGTATACCAGCTCCTTCTTCTTCTTCATCACAGGCTCACGGTGCTTCATAATCCTCCCAGCCTGCCAGAATCACTCAGGCCATGATATTGATGATGGGGCAATTGTCCTATTCAGCTGATACGGGAGCTACCCGACTGGAAAGGTCTGTTCCAGAGATAATTGACAGGGCCATACTAGCAGCACTTACTCCAATTCGGACTTTTGTTGATGCCTTGAGAGTAAGAGTTATGGCTTGTGAGAGCAGACAACGAGAAACCTCTGAGGTGACGGCTTTAAAAGCTGAGATTGCAAGTTTGAGGAAGGACGTAGATTACCTTATGTCTACCGACTTCACAACACTCATAGAGAGGGCAGATGATAAGGATGTTCCTGTGCCCATTGAAGATATTCAAGGGGATGGTGCAGCATAGACAGAGTCAGATCCAGAAACCGACGAGGAGTTGATAGCAGCACAGATTGAGGAAATAAGAGAAAGCCACGACACTAGCATATTCAGAGATTTGCCAGATTTGGTAGAGACAGTTATGCAGCCGGTGATCCAGACATCACCAACCGAGACGTCGACAGAAGCCCCTAGTGGATCTGGCACTACTTTTCCATCTGAGACTACTCCGGGCACTAATGCCCCCAACAGATAGAGAGACTGCGTAGACAGGACCTTTCTTTATCCTCCTATTTATCTTGCTTACATCTACTTTTGGATTTTTCTTTACTTGCATTTGAGGACAAATTGCTTTTAATTTGTGGTGGGGTGAGGCTCACCTTTTGTTTGCTTGATATGGATATTTGTGTTTTGGTGTACATTTGAGTTGTCTATTCTTAATTGTGTTATATATATTGCCTTTCGTGGATGTTTGAGCTCATGGCACCTCTTTTTTATTTTAATTGATGCAAATTTTGATTTTGACCCTTCCAAAAAAAAATTCACCGCTTGTGTTGAAAGTGGCTGTTCTTTTGCAAAATTTAAGTCTCAGTTCTAATCAATCTTGATGACTTGAATAGTGCTCTCAATCGAACAAACATGAATTTGGAACTACAACGAGACCAAATGAAGTTGCATAAACAATATGTGAACTCTTTGCATCTTGTTGTGATTAGCCATTTATCGAATTGATTCTCTTGTAATGACCATTGCACACTAGCAAAAGTGTGTAATCTTGTTTGACTTAAGTGTCGATGCCTTGTGTGATTAGCTTGCTTTGAACCTGTAACACCTCTAAAAATGAAGTAGGATAAAGTAGAGCCTCACATGGGTTTTATGCATTAATAACTTGTTAAAATAATGAAGAATAGCCTTTTTAGTCAGCTTTAAAGAATTTGGAAGTCAAACGTCAAGGGACGACCAAGACATTCGAAAACTAGTCTTTTACGTGTTGGTGTGTTCTAGTATGTTGTTCATGTTTTTATTTGTTGTTTGGAGTCTAAAATTAGTGGAGGTGACTCTAGTGTCTTAATAAATATTTTTAGGATCAAAATGTTTGGGTACGAATCCCCGGGACCACCCTAAGGGTTCCTGAAAAGGACCCCAACCCTTGGCCAAACAAGCTGCCGAGGCAGCTTGAAAAATGTGCATGGAGGGAGCACGTTCGCATCGCAGACTAACCCCATTATAGGCCAAAAAGTGGCTCCACATCGCGGAGACACCGCGGACTCTTCTATCTCGAAATTTAATTTCCAAAAAACTTGTGGGAACTCCTCCGTGTCGCGGACCTGTGCCCCAACGAAATTTGCGAAAATAAAACTCAAGTTTGACTTGTTTAAAAAGGTCCAACTAAGTGAGGGGTAGTTTGGGTTATTATTATTTTAAGTATTTTAAAGGTATTTAAACTTGTATATGGTATTATAGAATTCATTCTTCCAAATCAAAACCACAAAGTTCTTTCTCTCTCTAAAGTTCTCTCATGTTCAAGAAAGAAGAAGGTGGAGAGCTAGGGTTTCAAATTGAGGGTTTCTTCCACCAAATTTCATTGGGATTTCATCAAGTGAGGTATGGTGTCTCTTGATCTAGGACTCATCCTCATCCTAGAGTTAATTTCAAAGGATTTTGCAATGTTTTCAAAAAGTGACTAAAAGCTTGTTTTTGAATTCTATCAAGGGTTCTTGCATGAAAATAATTTGAAACGTTGGGATATGGGTTAATTGATGTTTGTTTGTGGTTTTTGAATAAAATACTCCATGAACCCTTGTCTTCTACAAAACCCTAAAATTTGCTATGAGGTGGGTCTATTTCTATAAATTCAAAGTTGATGGAACTATGTGTAAAGTGAATTGTATTGATACCTCTTGGGTTTTTAAATTTTTATTTATGATTAATTGTTGATAATGGATGAATTAAGGGTGGTAAGCCTTATGGGTGAAGTATTGGTTATTGCTTGGATTTTGGTGATTTTTGGCTATGGCTTTGGATTATGGTAAGAAAGCTTGAACTCTCTCTATTGAGTTGATTGTTGTTGGTATATTGAATCCACCTTTGGTGGAAGTGTTATGTCTTATTCTTGTGTGGTATTATTGTGAATTGTAACCATAAAGGCATTGGTGAAGTTGTTGTATAATGTTGGAATATTGTATTATTGTGAATTGAGGCCATGAAGGGAAGTATATGAGTGTTATTATATTGATGTGTTATTATACATATATGAGGCTATATGTAAAGTCCTATATGAAGCTATATGTAAAGTTTGTGTGAAGCTATGATGTGAAGATGTTCTAATGGTAATAATGTGATATTGTATAGAGTGTTATTATGCTAATGTGAAAGCATGTTTCTCTTGAAATGGTGATATGTGGTGATAATGGACCATGATGAGTCTTCATAAGATGATATTGTAGCTCATATGCTAGACTTGAGTATCTTGTCTTGTGTCATGAAAGCTTGATTATATATATGAATGTTTGGTTGGGCTATGACTTAGTAATGGAGCCCTTCCTATAAATACTAAAAGAGGAATTCTAGGCCAAGACTTGAATTGGTAGACTTAAGCATAGTGCCTTTTCATGAGTCTAGCTTTCCTAAGTAAATGTATAACCTTGAAGGATGGGCCTTAGGGCGATGTTCCCTTCTTGAGTGAAATGATAGACTTAGAGATGAATGGAGCCGGAACGGCATGAGAATCCCTATCTAAGAAATTCAAATGAGCTATCCTTATGAACCTAGATTGGCTATGACTAAGAAATGGAGCCTTTCTTGGGAAGAGGTACTATGAGTTGGTTGAACTAGAAAAGAAACTGTTTCTAGTACATATGTGATTGAATACTCTATGGAAACCAAGGCTAAGCACCGAGTGTATATGGTTAGGATGGTGGCCTAGTTGAGCATGAGATTAGGCACAATGAACATCCTTGGACATCTCTTAAATCATGTGCCAACATGGGTTGCTTTTAGTTCTACCCTTGGCAAGTAAAACAACCTCCACGGAGTAGGATAGACTCCGGATTCCATACCTTGCTAGTGTGGTCTATGTCGGTTAAGGCCTATTTCCATCATGTGGGATGTGCACTCTAGTATTGGATAGGTTCTACAACGTGTAAGTAGTAGTATGGGATGCTATCTACATATGGTACGAGTAGACTTAGAAGATGCTAAAGTGAGTTCCCTAAGCCTTAGGGCTATTATGTGATTGTCCCCTATATGTTTGTGTGTCTGTTAGATGGTTTTATAAAGAATGTTAACTTAGTATGTTATAATGTAATGATAAACCATTGTCTATGGTAACTCTTAGGAACACTTAGGTGTATATGAAAAGGTTGTATGGGCGGTCACTTCATTATTCACTTAAGTGTGGCTTAGAGTGACTTGAGATAGAGATTTAAATGGTAATGAAGGAATTACTTTGCTATCTTGTTTAAGTATTGTACACTTGTGTTAATTGAGTTGTAAATGATGTGAATATGGTCTTATTTGTGAATGGTGACTTGAAATGTGGGTTT
>JAJOOO010036272.1:0-28569 GCA_029582685.1 Solanum piurae
GTCGGCGTTCCAACTCCGTCCTAGCCCAATTTTGTAGCTCATCCATGAAGTGGAACAATAAATCTTCATACGTGAGGTTGGGAATCTGAAGCGTGATGGTGGTGAACTCCTTCACGTACGCCCGAATGTTGCATGTTTGCTTCAATTCCCTGAATATGCGTTTAACCTCATAGATGAGTCGGCGTTCCAACTCCGTCCTAGCCCAATTTTGTAGCTCATCCATGAAGTGGAACAATAAATCTTCATACGTGAGGTTGGGAATCTGAAGCGTGATGGTGGTGAACTCCTTCACGTACGCCCGAATGTTGCATGTTTGCTTCAATTCCCTGAATATGCGTTTAACCTCATAGATGAGTCGGCGTTCCAACTCCGTCCTAGCCCAATTTTGTAGCTCATCCATGAAGTGGAACAATAAATCTTCATACGTGAGGTTGGGAATCTGAAGCGTGATGGTGGTGAACTCCTTCACGTACGCCCGAATGTTGCATGTTTGCTTCAATTCCCTGAATATGCGTTTAACCTCATAGATGAGTCGGCGTTCCAACTCCGTCCTAGCCCAATTTTGTAGCTCATCCATGAAGTGGAACAATAAATCTTCATACGTGAGGTTGGGAATCTGAAGCGTGATGGTGGTGAACTCCTTCACGTACGCCCGAATGTTGCATGTTTGCTTCAATTCCCTGAATATGCGTTTAACCTCATAGATGACGTTGTTAGGGAAGAAGGCTCTCTTGAACTCTTCTCGAAATTGCTCCCAAGTACTAATGGTGCACATCCCCTTCCCTATCTTGGCCTCCTTGTGTCTCCACCATAGCATGGACATCTCCGAAAGATACAACACGACAATATTGATCTTGTCCACATCGCTCCTTACCCGACTACACTTGAAGTAATTCTCCAAGTGCCACAAGAAATTCTCCACATCTTGGGCGTCACAGACTCCTTTGAATATTGGTGGCTTGGAAGACTCGACCCTAGCCTCCCTATCATGGTCAGACGACGTTGATCCTCCAGCTTCCACTCCCTCCATGGGTTCTTTCATCTCGGCCTTCATGGTCTCGATCGTGCTCAATGCCTCCATGAGCTGACACTCTAAGGAAGTGATGGCCTCCTTCATCTCAAACTCAGAACGTTGGCGTCCCTCTAACTCCTTGCGTAGGTTGTCGGTCTCCTTAAGGGTGAAGTCCTCGAGAGTCTTGAACTTGCCATTGACCACGTTCAAATGCCGACCTAATATCTCAATGGCCTGCCTTGCCATTTCAACCCTTGTGACCCATTCCTCTTCGGCGGTGACGTCAATGGCCTCCTCGCCAAGTTCATCGTCACTTGCTTTAGTGGTAGAAGGTAGGTGAGATGTTAGCATCTCACTTGGTGTGGGTTCAAGTAGCATTTTCTCTTTACTCTTTTGGTGCTTCTTTCCCTTGCGGTTCTTCTGTCTACCCTCTAGCCTAACGTTGGTGGTGCTAGCGGCATATACGTCTACTTCGTTAGCCATTCCCTTAGTATCAAACCTTTGCTCTGATACCACGTTGTCACAGACTTAGAGTCTCACTAATGTTTCGTGCGGCACTTGACAACTTACTCACGAATCTTTCACGATCTTGTAAGCTCAAGTAAGCCCTTTGAAGCTAGATCGCTAAGAGAATGTAAAGAAAGACTTAGAAAGATTTGGAAAGATTTGGAAGAAGACTTGGTATTGCTTGGAGAATGCTTTACAACTTTAGTGATGTCTTGCAAATGAATGCCCCCTCAATTTATACTACAACCTAGGGGCTAAAGTGCAAATAAAAATTACCTTACAAGTCCCTAAAGTATTTACACTTTAGTCCCTCTCTAGAACTGTCTACATGTTCTAGGATATTCCAAAGTATTCTTAAAATGTCTAAGGGGTTTCTAGAGTCTTCTAAGGAAAGGCCTAAGGAAATCTAGAGTGTTCCACTAACCTCTCCACAACTCTAGGTTCTTCCTCCCCTCTTCCAGTGCAAAATTTGAAGGGTAAGGTGGAGGGTCATGACACTACAATCCGCTAGAATCCTACATCACAGTAGCTACAATATCTAACATATATCAGAATCTTACATCAAAATAGTTACACAAAACCTAGCATTCCTGGAATCTTACATCATAGAAACCAGTTCCACCGTGGAAACTTACATCAAAATTGCCACAAGAAAGGAGACATATTCTTGAATATTACATCGAAATAGCCATGAAAGTCAACATATAAGGAATGAACTATCCAAATCTAAGATAAGGTTCAACAACATCAATACTAAGTTTATCCTAGCCTATTCCCAACTCATGGGTACAACCATAACATTAAACTAATCATGATCAACCCAAAAACATAAGCAAAACAACCAAAATAAGGCTAAACCAATTCAATAACAATAACAACAAGGAATCATGCTAAAATTCCAGTTCAACACTTCGCGAATCATCATGGTAGAACCACCAACAAGCAAATTCTAAGAATATTAAGTCGTGTCCTACCTCGAGACCAGTCAGTGACATTAGTCGGGCTGGCCGACTGTCACTTCTTCTCGCCTTTTCTTCCTTGACCTCATGCTTCTGGTGTTTGAACCACAGTTGACAAGCTCAATGGACATCGTTGTTCACGTTCAGTGTGTCATTAAATATCACATATGATCATAATCTCTATTTTAGCTCAACTTTTCTTTCACTTTCTGCGAGTTCTTTTCATCTCGTCGATATAGTTTGGCGAGTCGCCATTTGATCCTTCTTCTCACCAACCTGCCATGAACTTTTCAATAGAAGACTGTCAATTTCGATGAGGTCTAGCACTTTTGGCGAGTCGCCAAGTTCCTTCAGCGAGCATCAACTTCACACTTTCTTTATTTTTTTGTGTTTTTGGCTTCTTTTTGTATGTATTTGTCCTTGCTTTGTCCTTAAGCCTTCATAACAACAAACAACAGTGAAACATCAGATATGGACATATAATGACATTGAGGACACTACTTGTTGTACTAAAAATCCTCAAATGATTCTAAAAACTCCTACTCATCAACACCCCAACTTAAATATTTGCTTGTCGTCAAATAAATTAAGAATTTCAATCATTCCAACAAGGGTGTCTACAAACAATTCTTCTTGCGAGCCAACATGTAAGTGCTATCATAAGGCTAATTTCAAGTCTATGTAATTTTCAATTATGCACAAAAAGCCTCAATAATGACTAGCCGGTATAAATCTAAGTTCATGCTCATGAATGCTCACTCATGATGTAACGATATGCTTCAACAAAAGTATTCAAGTTTCCTCGCAAAAAAGGCGATTTTATGTCCTCACAAAACACATCAACAATGAATTTAGGAATCAACACAAACTCTCACACTCTCAAAGAGAAAGACATGCAGGTCTCAACCCATAGGTTTGCCCATATTTTTCAATCATCACAACATCCGGCTTTAGAAAGATCTCAAAGGTATTTTTTTCAAATTTGTAACGGAGCTGAGGGAAAATGTGCGATCAATTTGGTTTAGTGAATTCACTTTTTTAAAAGTATTGTTGTTCTCGGCTATTCTTTTTTCCATAAGAACCAAAGATGAGTCTCACTATTCTTTGTCACTCGGATGGATTCTTTCCTCTTTCCTTACAACACCTCTAACTTAGGCTTTTGGCCTAAGTTGGATATTCATACAAACCATTACTTCAAAAAGGATTTTTGGGTGAGAAGGGAGTGATATTTTTGGGTCAAGAGGTTTCAACAAGTTTACAAACAAAACGGATTAGACTCAATTGGTGTCAAAATGGGTGCACACCCTCACAAAGTAGTCACAATACATGTATGATAATTGATCTCGTTCTCAAAACTTGTGCATAAGATCATTTCTTGCATTCACCAAAGTTAAACAATTAGACCAACATGGAAAATTCTAGAAATCCACACACATGACCTTTAAGTAATCCTCACCACACAAGGAACTTCAAATAGAGAAGGAGAATCAAACATCACTAAAATTTAAAACCAACAACCAACAATAAACTATATATATACTACTAAACCAAAATATGATGTTGATATTTAGTACAACCCAAATGAGAATCAAAGCAATATATGCAAACAAAAGGGCTAGGCACTAGCAAGTGCCCTCACCTCACCAAAAATAAAACAATTTTGTCCTCAATGCAAAATAAAATAAATGCATAAAAATTTAAAATATGATAAGGACCCTCCTCTCAGGATATGCCTGAGGAAAACTATGGCTTTGTGGCTAAATGGAAGCATCATCAACTTGGGCATCAGTGCCCGAAGCATAGAGGGAAGGAGTGCGGTTTGAAGGATGGGTCCCACTCGGACCAATGGAGGAGGCATCCTTAAGAGAGTGCTCCATAGAACCCTGCACAAATATATCCTGTGAATCCGTATAAGTGTCCTCATTCATCTGCCCATCTCTCACAAACTCCTCATCGTCCGTCTCCGTAGTGTCAGAGTCCTCATCAACCTCACTAGGAATTCTCTTAGCTGCACAACTGCCTCTCCTACTATTGGGACTAAAGAAGGCTCAAATGTCGGAACATCGGGAAGGGTTACCTCGCCAAATAACACCCTATTGTCCATGCACTTGAGCTCATCCACATCCTTCCTCAAAGCAACAACATTAGCCTTCAAGGCTTTCACCTCCATAGAAGCACCATCTACTCTATCACACTCTTCAACCCGAGCGATAATAGTGTCTAAACTCATCCTGTACACCATGAATAAGGTGTGCTGATTTGCTACCTCGGCCTGAAAAGGGGCAAGAATACCCTGAATGGATGCGGTAATCAAAGTTGGTACCTCTCTCTGAAGACGAGAGGCTCTAACATCCGTTGAATGGGCAAGGTTGTACATTTGATAAACTAAGGCATGTGTCATTGGTGGACCCGATGTAGAGGGAAGTGCATCAGAAATGCAGGTGGAGAGCGTAGCCATAACTCAGGGCTCTATAATTGAGAAAGAAGAGTAGGGTAAGCCTCCAAGGTAGCAGAGTCCACCTCTAAAGTAGTATTAACGGATGGTGGCTTCTTCTTAGCCGCGTCATCTCTCAAATAGTCTGAAACAATCCATCAGACGTCACTGGAGGAGGCTGTTGTAATGCTCATATCAGTCACCTCCACAAATGGTACCCTAGCCAACTGGCATAAGTGAGTGATCAAGACTAGGAACGACAAAGACTTTTGTTGCTTCCTTGCTCTCAAGAGCATCTCCTCAACAAAAATATTACCCACATTTAACCTCTCTTTAGCGATGATACAACTCAATAGTACAACATTGGGCTGTCGGATGATCTTTTCAACAAAGTCCTGCTGATGAACCCAAACCAATATCTAGCCACTACATTCAAATCTTTCTTTTTAATATCCACCCCTTCCACGATCCATGGTGGATCTATGTCAGATAACAATGGTGCAAGCACTCCTCTCAACTCGTCGATTGGGTGTTTCATCCTCTATTTGTATGAAATAGAGTCTTTGTCTCCACAACCTAGTATATCATTGATTATACATGTCCCACATTGGACCTCTTTTCCCCGAACTTTAACTTCATCAACCGGTTTATAAACAACTCCCTTTCTTTTCTTTGGGAGCACTCATGCATATGCCTCGTAGAACTCACAGGCCGAAGTAGGTACTTATGGTGTCCATGTTTGGGTGAATCTCTCAAACTTGGGATACCAAATGGTACTCCAAACTATTGGATTGTAATGACCCATTTACTAGAGTCATGATGGGGCCTACTATAGCCCACCAGTAGGCAAGCCAACCCATAAAATAGAATGACAAGTAACGAGTGTAAGGGTAGAAATAAGTTTTGAAGCATACTTTAAACAACAAATAAAGACAAAAGCAGGAGGCAAACCAAAACTATATAGGAAAAGATCCCTCCCAAAACCTGGAAGTCACGTGTACAGAGTTGTGCTAATAAAAGGGTACAAGTCCTATAAGTAGACAAAAAACAAAGATGTCTCAAGTTACAAAAGACTATCCATACACTATCTAGAAAGAGACAAGCAAGTCTGAGGCACCAAGTGCTCACCCTTGAGTCCGATCCAAAAGTTGTTGTTGGCACGATCAATCACCAATGGTAGCTAATACTAGGACTTGCATCACAAAACATATGTAGATTGTAGCATGAGTACCAAAACAAAGGTACTCAATAGACATCATAGTTCGACTGAGCAAGAAAGGTAAATACAGTATGGAAAGATAGAATCTGGACATAAACAGAGGTCAAAGCAGAATTTAAAAGAAAGCACACGAGCATACCAAAAGTAAATCTAAGTACAACTAAACTAAACCTAATTGGACCCACATAAGCCCAGAAGGTACACTCCTGCACAAGTTTAAATAAAACCCCAAATGGACCCCTATACGTCTGACAGGTACACAAAATAGCTAACTACAAGAACACAGAAAAGTAAATATGGAACCAAAGAGCGGAAGTTGGTCCTTGAGCCCTAAGTAACAATCTCAATCTATTATACCCCATAATGGCCCCAACCAAACAGTAAACTCCCAAGGGCACCAACCCAACCAGCAAGAGTAAACCCGAGGGCCACCCTTCCAAACAATCACTCTTAGGGAACCAACCCAACTAGAAAGAGTAGCCGGGGAGCAAATAAGACCATCGCCCAACTAACCAGTAAGCTCCCAGGGGCACTATCCTAGCTAGCAAGAGTAAACCACGGGGCACCAATAATACCATCACCCAGCCAGCCAGTAAACACCCAGGGGCTCCAGCCCAGCTAACAAGAATAAACATAAGGCACCAATAAGAACCTCGAAGTACTGTGTGTAATCGATCATCACTATCTCTATGGAGTGACGTTCAACTCAACAAAATAATAAAAGGCTCCCAGTTGTGCCATTCCAATCCTTAGGTGCCCAGTTAAGTATGAAAATCTCCAGCTTCGCAACGGGGCCGTAGAAGTAGGGAGAGTGAATAAAAGTTCAACAAAGTCAAATTAACATCTAAAACAAGGCTCATTCTATCATACTCAAGTCTGTTACTCTGGTCTACAAGGAGCTAATTCATCCAAAACAACGTCAGAGAAAAAATAAGACAAAAGGCCACAAGAATCACAAGTCTAAGGAAACACTAGCCTAATCCTAGACAAAGGTCACACATGCTCCAATATAAAAAAAATAACAACAAGTCAATTTACTAGATAGAAGTAAACACTTAATGCATGAATAGCATGGTACTACACTCGAAATAAAGCCAATCAAACCTAAAACATGGTATTTAGGAATGGAAATAAGAACAACTAGGTCCCCGCCCCCAATTCACTCTAATTAGCAGGAATTTACACAATCAAGCTCAATCTAAGAGAAGGAAAGTCGTAGCATACTTTTAGGCCAACCTCGAGCGCTCCAAATCATAATGCCAGAGCTTATCCCTTCCAAACAGCCTCAGAATGCTACCACACTATCAAAAATAGGATCACAACGTTAATACAGTCGTTTCAACACTTAGAACACATAAAATTAAAATGGACCAATTTTGGAGTCAAATAAAAATCATGGGACCCACGCTGGTATATCTAGAATTGACTCCATCAAAAGGTCGTAAATAGTACCCCAAACTTGTGTTCCAAAATAGAACACAATCCGAGGCTCTAAACAACCAACAACAACCCACATGCAATAATCATAATAAAGAGCAAAGAAATAAGCTAAGATAGGCTAGTAAAGTAAAATTATACCCCAAACAATGGAAGACCAACACTCTCTAAACACTCCACAGAGTAGTCCCAATCACCAAGAACATGCCACACTTCGAATCATTTAAAAGTAAGTTCTATAGAGGGAGAAATTGCCAATTCAAAATTGAAATAACAGTCGAAATTGTGTTTAAGTCTTTAATAAAAGATTGTCAAAGATCACTTAAGCAATCACTTTTGTTGCTTAAGCGACTGGCCTCAAAGAGGCGGGCCTCGATTCTGTGAGCCCCTGGTCTCTTAAGTGAGACTTGCTAAAGCAATGTCAGGGTCGCAGAAGCGGCATACCTAGGGCTAGCCAAGTTTTCTTAAACAAGCCCTTTTCCTTTTAAGTGATGTCAAGGCCACTAACGTGAAGGCCACCTTGCTGGCCTTGGGTCACTCATGTAGAGATCTGGATGCTAAAGTGAAGGTTGCTTAAGCGAGCTCAGGTCTGAAAATCAGGCTGCACTAGCATCAGGCACCAACAATTTTAGCAAAGTCCTAGGGCTCCGACCGAGGGATCGGGATTGGTTCGGAGACCATGCATACAAATGAGATATGCAACTCAATCAAATTTGACATTTTTTACTCAATGGAGTAGTCAAAACTTGCACACAAGGTCATATCGGTAGAAAGTGGGTCTTACACCTAAATCCATTTAAAGTCAAAATCTAGGAAGGGGCTCAAAATTAGCTCAGAAGCCTCGAGATCAGTACGAAGCGTTGTTCCAGACCAAACTCAGCATTTTGTAGCTAACGACACTGACAAAATTCTCATCCAGACACATATGCCAAGAGCATTGACCAAGGTCAAACTTAGGCTTTAACTTGAAAATTAAAACACCTAATCTCACAAATACGCACTAAAAGTCTCGAGAGTTGTGTTGACCATGCTACTAGCCTAAAATGAACCTTCTGGAGCTGATATAATAGTCAGAGTTGGATTATGAGGTCATATTCCTAAACTTTTGATTAAAAAAATGATCGTTCAAGGTTTAAAAGCTCCAACACACGGAAATTCTCATAAAAACCAAACGAATGACTAGGTGACCGAATTGTCAGTCCCTACAAGCCATAAATGACTTGGGGTCACTATAAGAGTGCTTTAAACGACAAGCATATGACATAAACATAGAAATGACCCGGAGGTTCATTACATGGATACCCATCCATAACTCCATCACTCGATAACCTTTTCTCTTATAGTATGGTTCTCAGCCTCGTAGCTTTCAATTTGTTCATAGCACGGGGGAAACAATCGGAACTACTCGAAGCAAAGCATTGGCCAACAAGTCATGTATGGTCTTGCAACGCATTTCGGTACACCTATTTTGAGCAGACTAAGACTCCATTGTAGGCCTATGAACTGGAGTTAGAACCCTCTCATCCTTATTCTCGCTCTCATTCAATGTAAAGTCAATAGAATCATTATCAGAGTTAGCATTCTCGGTTGGAGTTTCCCCAACTTTTTGTTTTCCCCTCTCTTTAGTAGTTGCACCAACCTTTTTCGGAGTCCTTTCACTCACACACATAGAAGTTCGTGGAGTAGGATGTGGTCTATAAATAGTTTCTGAGATCATAATTCCCTTTTGTATTTTTCAAGGTGAAGAAGAATCTTCTCGAGAATACTTCCAGTATCCTCTGAGTTACCAGAACTTTGGTTGGGTCGTATCTGTATTGCACAACATCCCATAACATAGATCGGGTGAAGGGTTAGTAAGAAATAATAAAAAAAGGGTCCAAAACTGAACCTATACTGAGGCTCGCCAACTAGGTCAGCAAACCAGCGCAGGCTCACCGAAAGGGACATGGGCAATTGATTAGATTTCTGGCAAAAAGGGTGAGCTACTTATCAGATTGGCTAGTTGCCAAGAGCATTCGCGAGCTATAAGGAGCTCACCGAAAATGACAGTAAGAACATGCAACAATTCTCAACTAAAGAGCGAGCTAAGACTAACTTGGCGACTCACTGAATCACGTTGGCGAGCTCGACTGAGATCACCGAACAGGCAATTCACAACCTTTCACCCCAAATTTCAAAATTTGATTCCAATAACCAATTAACGATCAATTCTGAACAAAATTAGCATACACCCAAGGTTGCACATAATACCCAATCACCCCGCGTACTCAAGCTTCCCCCTAATTTCAAAAATCAACAACGAAATGACAATTTCCCTCAAGAATGATGACATCCAAGCATGTAACTTTAATCGAAAACCCAATTTAGTTAAGTACTAAACAATGCGATAACAACTCAAAGCTCAGAGATACAATATTTCATTAAGCAAAATGCAAAAGAGGCAACAAAATTGATAATAAAATTGACCTCTAGATTGCAAGAGAGTGGATACAATAGGGGCAGGGGTTTGGTATGGAAGAATCCAGGCAAATACTTTTATCCACGGAGCAGAGGAATGATAAAAATCAGAAGAGAACTACTAAGAAGTGTTTATATGAGAGTAAGGAAGAAGAAAGGTTGAGGAAATTCAATCAGTTGGCATTTAAACTGCCAAAAGGCTCTTGGCCTTTTGACTGACGACCAAATTGGCGAGTTGCGACTAGTGTCACCAACCAGTTTGGCAACTCGCAGAGAGTTCAAGCTCACCAAAAAATCTCTCCTCATTTAATCAAACTTGAATTTCAACTTGGTGAGCACGACTGATCTCGCCGAAGCAGAATGGTGACTCGCCGATTGGAACTATGTCCACTGAAAATGACATGAGCTCCTTCAGATTTTTGCTTCCAAAAGGGTGGCCTACGATGGGCTCGCCGATCCTACTCGACACATTGCCGAGTGAGAACATGAAACATGGCCAACACAAAAGGGAATCATTGAAGAATAAATGATAAAACTCATTTAGAGATTCTTTTATCACTTATTATTCTTTGGAGACACGTGTATATATGAAATATTTTGTACAACACTCAATATAATTGATTGAGATGGTCCTTGGATTCCAAAATTCCTCAACTTTTTACTTTTTTAGCTAAAAATTACAACCTAGAAACTTGCACAATTAATCTTATGAAATCTCATTGCTGACAACTTGTAGGAGGGGCAAAAATATCAACAAACAAGATTATTTTGTAATTGAATAGTTAAAAGTTGTATGTGCCCCTGATATCCAACACTTCCATTGTTTGATTTTGTATGGTGATAAATATATGGACCTTAATGTGATTTATGTGACAAATGTTCGTTTTGTTTATCAAGTTTCTGGGTAACTTGGAATAATTTTGTTGTTTTCAGATTTCACACATTTGTAATCATATTCATGTGTACCTTTTGATCCAGGGCACGAAATCAAGAAATGGTCTTGACTGATATGTTAATTGAATCTGGTAAAGCATGGCAATATTGTCCAAGAGATGTACTTCGTATATTCTCTAAAATTTTGGAAGATGAATTTGGCTTGGTATGTTATTAGTATTTCTTGTACATGACTTAAAATTTCAACATATTATTTAACTGATGTCTATTTTATATGTATTTATATATCCAGGTTATGAATGTAGGCGTTGAAGTTGAATTTTACCTTTTTAAGAGTGTGTTAAAGTATGTCAGGAAAGTTTCCCTAATAATTTGTGCTTATATTCTATGATATATATATATATATATATATATATATATATAACACTAAAGAGGAAATAATACAGGGATGGAAAAGAAACATGGACCAGAATTGACAAGACCTCTTACTGTTCTACAACAGCAATAGATGTTGCATCATTAGTGCTTCAAGAGATTGTTGCTTCTTTACACTCCTTCAATATTCTTGTCGAACAGGTTAGTTTCCAGTTTCTTCAATTTTTACTTGCTGCATTCATTTCCCGTAGACCTCTACAACTATTACCAAATTTATAGTGTATTTCCTTTATAGAATGATGGGGGAATTTCTTCTTCTTTTTATGTACTTTTAATTGGATCAATGAAGCAATTCAATACATCTCAAATGATGCTAGTATATGATATGATTTTTGCATTTCTCCAAACATGAATTTTATTAGAATAACACAATATTTAAAGATCTAAATGTTGTGACGAAAAGATGAAAATGAAAATCCAAAAATAAAGAACACCAAGTTTAATGTGGAAAATTCCTTCAAACCGAAGGTAACGACCACAGGATCGTCGAGATCTGAATTGTTTCACTATAAAAATAAGAAGGTTACAAATATTCTCATAATGGCAACCCAACAATTTCCAAAAGCGAAGAAATGATAGATACACCAATAAAAGATAAATAGAAAAAAAATCACTCAAACTCACTTGTTGTTTGGGACCTAAAATAAGATCTTGCTGACTTCCAAATTTGATTCTCATCGTTCAAATTAAACACCAAAATGTCAGGAACACTCTGTCAAAATTATAGCCTGATCCAACGGTTAGTTAATCGAAAAGCACGATCTGAAGGTTGCTAGTCGGAGAAAAAGGCTGCATCAAAAGAACTATTTCTAGGGCCCACAATAACTCCTACAATTTGTAGGTCCATCTGTAGATCCAAAGTTAATATTTTACCAAGTCTGGAACTATTTCTACGGGCATTTCCTACGGTCGGTAGAGGTTCTTACGATTCGTCCTGTCCATTCGTAGATCATCATCAAAGACTTGACATTTTCCAAATACCCAACTCAAGTTCCACGAGAGCCTCCTACAACCTGTAGAGATTTCTACGAAGTGTAGATGGGCTTCGTAGGAACTGTACTAGTGTCAATTGTGCAACTTTTTTCTTTTCAATTTGACTTTTCAATTTTTGAGGTGTTACATGTATTGACATACCATTTATGGTAGTTCGGGGTATATATTTTTTTTCCAATTTTAAAAAGATTCTTTGACTATGCAGGTGTCTTATTACCCCATCCCCCCCCCCCCACCCAAATAATTCTGAATTGATATTATTACATCAGGTTTTATCCACCTGGCATAGAGAGTATATACACTCTCTTAAAGAGCATGAACAACCTAAAATAATGAATATAGTTTTATTTTTACAAGTATTTTGTTATAAAAATATATTTTCTTGTTTTCTTATTATTTTGATTTTTTTCCTTATTATTTTCTCTCTCTCTTTCTTCTTTCTTCTTCAAAATTTCGTTGCCATCTCCATTGAAACTCCTCACTTTCAATGTCATCATTTTTACCACAACTTCATCCTCCTTATATTACTACAATTAGTTTGACTCTCATTAATTTTAAAACTTTATCTAAATATTTTCTTAGATTTCGAACAATTTGATAAATCTATTAGATTTTAAGATGATTAGGAGATATCATTTAGCTTTTTTATCTGAATTTCAATCAAACTCTTTTAATTTTGGGGGAATTCATTAATTTTTTCAAAATTATGATTTCTAATTTTGAAGTTATATAAAAGGATATGAATTAAATGATGATGCCTTCAAAATTTTGAATTTTTTAAGAAAAATAATTAGTTTTATTATCAATAATTCAACAAAGTGTAGAAAATAGTATGCTTTTTCAAAACAAATTCATTGAGAGAAAGGAAGTTGACCGAACAAGAAGCAAAAAAAAGTAAGAAAATAAGGGAAGAGTTCAACTTGTACGTGGAGGTGGGGGTGGGGGTGAGGGTTGGAGGTGAAGAAGAAGAAAGAAAGAAATAAAAAAAAGGGGGAAGGGGTCAGCTTGAACGTGGTGTGGGGGTGGGAGGTGAAATGGAATTTAAGGTGAATTCAAAATTAGATAAAACAAAGAAAATAAGTCAAAAGGTAAAGGAGACAAAAACAAATAAAGAAAAAAGAGGATAAAGAAAACTTAAAATGAAAAAATATATTTTAAAATTAAATTAACATGACCACATAATGATTTGTGTGTGATAACATTTTTTTTAAAATCTGGGACTTGTCAAAAAAGGATATAGTAATACCAGCTCAAAATTATTTAGGGAGATAGTTAAAGTGTCTTCTTAAAAAATTGAGACAACTTCATGTGTTACTTTATGTCTTTTTATTTTGAGAAGCTAAGAGAAATTATAGTTACTCAACATGAGACAACAAACATTGTATAATGTATTAGCAGTTGTGCTCTTAAGAGCTCAAATTTACTAGTAGTGCTTACACTTGGTGGAATAGAAGAATTCAGGAAGATTGAACTTCTAAAAGGGTAGATATGTAATATGTAATTTTTTATGTAAGAGTTAGTGGTCAAACCCTTCATGTTTCTTAAATTCTGGACTAAGCAACATCCATTCCTAGGGGTTGTGGAGTAAAATTGGAAGGTGAAATTTCTAGGAACTCTTTCACAGGTATCAGGCTAAGATTAAGAAAGTGAAGGGGCTTTGAGCTTAATGGGGCGTAGATACGTCGCCAACATCTTCCAGCAGATCTCTACATTAAAGGATCTAATAAAGGTCAAATAGATTGTGCTTGAAATTCATCCCACAAAGGGATTCCCTCAGCAGAGTAAAAGCTTTCTTGAAAAAACATTTATATATTGAGGTGGCTTGAAATAGAAATTGGGGATAAGATTATTTCAGTAGAGGAATATAAATACAAAACTCTTCTACTTTTATGTCAAAAGGAGGAGAAAAAAATTAAATATTTTTTGAATTCAAACAACACAAGGAGATATGATCGACACTACAAAATACATAGGGGAAGAAGCAGTGAATGTCTTTAAAGAATAGTTCAGAGAAACAAATAAAATAACAAACCATGGGATGTTGGAGCTCATTCCTACCATAATTACTCGAGTGCAGAATGAAGACATCACTAGACCATCTAGTATTTAAGAGGTAAAGAAGTGATTTTTACCCTAAATTGAGACAACACTAGTGGACCAAATGATTTTTCAGGGAGACTTCCTGGAACATTACAGGGAAGTATGTAACTAATATGGTGAAACAATTATTTTCTGGTCAACAACTAATATATAACTCACACTAATCTAGTTCTTATCCCCAAAAAAAGAAAAAAGTTAATAACTTCAATGATTTAAGGCATATAAGCTTGAATGCATTTGCTAATAAGATAATCTTTAGTATGCTACATGAAAGTTCATGTGAGTAACAGTCAGCTCATCTCAAGAAGCCAAACATGATTTGTTAAAGGGATAAGCATTTTTTAGGATGCTCTACTAGCTCAAGAAATTGAAAGGGACATCAACAAAAGAAACAAGCTTTATAATGTGGTTTGTCAAGCACGACATGGCAAGGACTTATGACAGAGTTTCATTATTTATTTTGATGAAGGTGCTGAGAAAGTTTGATTTGTCAGAAATTATTGCTATATAATGTGGAGGCTAGTTTCTGATAATTAGTATTATATACTAATTAATAGGAGTCCTTTGATTTCCTTCAGTAATCTAGAGGGATGAAACTGAGAGACCCTCTGTCCCCTACCCTTTTTATTATTACAACAAAAGTCTAAGCAAGAGATCTGAACACTCTACATGAGAAAAGTGAGTATAATAGATATGATCGCCCATAATGGAACCCTAAATCTATAAAATTACCCAATTCCATCTACGAATTACCCTTCAAATCAATGATTTCATATTCTAAAACTTAGGGCTCAAAACCCCCAAAATTGTCAAAACAAACAATGAATAAAATATTAAATTAACGATGGAATCATGGGGAACAAGTAGAGTTAAGGTTAGAATCTTGCCATCCTTTGAAAATGATTAAATTTCCTAAAACAAAACTTAATCCTATATTTTGAACTATAAAAAAGAGTGAAATAACTTTAAATCTAGTAATGTGTGTGATGCTAGGGCATGATTGTGCCTAACAAGGAAAAAGAATCAATGTTGTGCTATTGCACGATAGCACTGCATGGTAAATGGCCCCTTAGTGTTATTGCATAGGGCAAACATAATTATGCTGACTAACTTTCCCTAGCACACTACATCATCATTAGTGACAATTAACTCTTACTTGCTGCTAAATATGTATTTTTAGCGGTAATTAACACTCTTTGTATATCTCCCTAAAGTCTTTAGCGACATTGGTTCTAATGACACTTAACTAATGCCGATAAAAACTTTAGCACTCTTTATTAATGTCAATATTTATTACCACTAAAAGTTATTTTTGTTGTAGTGGCATTTCCTTCTGTGTAATAGGGCTACCAAAGTATTTCTCCTTTACTGCAATACCACTCACATTTTGTTTTTACCTTCTATTCTCATCGGCACCCCTCGATGGAAATGCTAATTCATTTAAAGACTTTTATGGGAAATGGAGCATGAGAACACTTCATAGGAGCCTTAAAATGATGAAGAAGATGGAATCCCTCTCTTTAAAATTTGAATTTATGTGTCTAATAAAGATGATAACATTACTTTTTTTTTATTTAAGATAAAAGATCATGTGCTATGCATCCGGGTTTTGTCGCACCTTTAATTTTAGACGAAATCTAACTTTGGAATGAAATTGTTCATTTTAGAAAACATAAAGGATGTTCTCTGTTAACCGTAATACATTAAAGGTTTATTTTGTTAGAAACTTAGTACCTACACATTTGTTTATATTTTACTTATACAAGATTAATGGTACTTGAATATAAATCATTTACTTTATTGTCTATAGAATTCATACTGCTTTATTTGATGTGTTGTCCTTTTAGAATGCAGTTACATTCAGAAGCTGGAAAAGGTCAGTTTGAAATTGTGTTGGCATACACTGATTGTGGTAGAGCAGCAAATAACTTAATAATTACACATGAAGTGGTCAAAGGGGTTGCAAGGAAACATGGGCTACTAGCAAGTTTTACCCCAAGGTAGGTAGCACAGTATTTTCACGCGCATATTCTTTTTTTCTTGTTGATCTAGATATGTTTTTCTCCTAAGAAATCTACCAGAAATATAATTTCAGTCCTTGTGGCATTTAGTTTATTATATCAAATCACTCTACTCAAACATAACAATTAACAACTAGCATTAACTTGTATAATTTATGTAGCTTGAGCTAACACCTTCCTCTCGGGAATTGTAAAAAGACTAATAATTGGAGGACAATAATAGAGACTTGATGTGCTATCCGCCTTCCGAGTATAAAGACTTTGAACTTGACTAAGTATTAGAGGTCCCTTATGACCCAAAATTACATTTGATACACTTCCTACACCTAGAAATGGACCTTTTCATATACTAGTAGGATATCACTTGGTCCAAACTGATACACTTATGATTGAATGATTCAGATTTTTAGAGTAGAATTTATGAGGTGTTACTGTTTGAAACATCAAACTTTCTCTAGTTTCCATCCTTGGTTTTTAGTTTATTGCAAAGTTATCTTCCTTTATATACTCAACATAATTCACCTTTGAACTAGTTTTCAAAGAATATTTGTTCTCACGCTTTCCTATTCCTTCCTCAATTTGAATATGCTTAACTATCTAATCCAGCATTAAATGGTTAGTAGAACGTAACGGTAGCTATCTAAAATATTGCAACTGGCTTGAAATTTTATGAACATAAAAGGCACTTGAAAAGATTCAGATATATCTACCGTTTATTCATTGACTTGTTTGATGACATATTTCCCATTTATCATGTGAAATTCCAAAACATTGATGCAAATGATTCTATTTTTTCCTTGCTTCATAGAAGTATTTTAGTTTTCAAGACTTCCTGGATTTCCTGTAGTGATATAACAGGATTAAAAAATCATACAAACGATCAGACAACGAGTTTACGTTCATGAATCCTCAACAACACACCTCACTTTTGCACATTTTGTACATGATGCCTTGACCTCATCAGTTTTGTTTTATATGATCTGTATTGCAGCACTATTAGCCTTAAGCAGATACACAACATTCAATTCTATGAGAAAGAACAACTCTTCTTTTCAACATGTGAAGTTTGTACCATCTAATCGATCCAATAGGGATACTCGAATACCTTTTTGAAAATGTTATTTTGATCTCACTATGAAGTTTTGATGGTTTAATAAAGTTTGGGATCTAATGAGGAGTTAGATCCCAAGAGAGACTGAGAATTTCCGTACACGAAAAAGACTGTTGTCTAAAGCCTGCAACCTGCAACTCTATAGAACATGTTGTGGTTGGTGCGCATCTTTTGCAAAGCAACATACTCTCAGCCAATGGCATTGATCCAAGAGTTTGTGTCCAACATATAATATGTCCATTCTACATTGACACAAACTCAATTTTTTGCAATCAAAAATTTCACAAAGCAAAAGCCATTCTCTCAAGGAAATATTACTCGAAGTACACCAAGTGCTTATACTTGTAAGATCAAGTCCTATGCTATAAAGGAATTAGATCAGTTTTAATCTTTGTGTATTCATCCAAGTTTTAGTTAAAGTTAGCTATGTTGGGTTCTTGAAGGCTAGATCGACTAAAACTAGTTTGTTTAGTGGGAAATAGAGTTATTGCTTAATTTTATTGATTTATAGAGTTGTTAATGTAAGGTGGGCGGGATTAAGAGTTTAATTCCTTTATTACTAGAGATTTGTAATATGAAGCATTGCTCCTTTATAGTTAATGGGGTTGGGTTGAAATCTTGTGAGACAACTCATGGTTTTCTCCTCCCTCGATCAAGGGTGTTTCCACATAAAACTCTTGTGTTTGTTTTAGTTTTAGTTATTTATTTTCCGCACTATTATTTTGTCAAGGGACTTGGCTCATTGAGTGATAGGGGTCACATGCATTCTAACAATTGGTATCAAAGCCTGGATTCTGTTAATACCAAGAGAGAATCTCGTGGAATAATGGTTGCTCCACTAAATCTTGAAGAGGGTCAGTCATCAACCAGGCCACCTCATTTCAATTGCCAGTTTTATAGTTGGAGAAAGACTCGTATGCGTGCCTATGTGATGGATGAGGATAGTAAGCTATGAGACATTATACTTGATGGTCCTTACATTCCTTTTGTTGATGTAAATGATGGAGACATCACAAGGATTGTTCCCAAAACATGACAACAGTATAATGAGGCTAATAGAAAGAAGATTGAGAAAAGTTACAAGTAGAAGAAACTTTTTATATGTGGTATAGGAGCCAAGGAATACAATAGAATATCTGCTTGTGAATCTGCAAAGGAGATCTGGGATTGTCTTAAAACTGCTCATGAAAGGACTCAACAAGTGAAGGAATCCAAGGTGCATATGCTTACCACCCACTATGTAAATATCACTATGAAGGAGGGTGAATCCATACAGGAAATGCACACCAGATTCTTCTTATTACCAATGAACTTAGGTGTTTAGGTGAACCCATTGACAAAAGTAAACATGTCAGGAAGGTGCTAAGAATTATTTTTTAATTCTTGATCTAGTAAAGTTAATGCGATTACTGAAGCTAAGGATCTGATGTCAATCTCCGAGCCTACACCCTTGACGTGGCCGACACTCGAGAACCATTGCTAGCCCCAAGAGAACTCTTGGCCTGGCTCAACTCTCTGCAGAAGACTTACTCAACAACATATGAACTCAAAAGTAAAACTTTACTCAATGTCTCAAAATAGATACTCAAAATATTTTAAATAAAACATTCACTGGCCACAAGAGGAACCTCAAGTCTTAAACATTAAACAATGGAAATGGAAAGACTCCTCAACTACTACTGTCTATCTATGAAGCCTCTAATAACTATAATGGAAGTCGGGACAAGACCCACGACATCCTAACAAAACTGAAAAGTAAATGGGAATCCTCCGAAAGTAAGGACTCCCACCAAAGCAACTCTGGAACTGCAAGGGGTATCAATGGTGCACCTGTTGATGACCCTGAACTCCTGTATCTGCATCATGAAAGATGCAGGCCAAATGGCATCAGTACATGGAATATATGAGCATGAAAGGGGAACTCTGAAGCACATACATAGGCTTGAACTGTTTAAAAGGAAGAACAAACTCACCTCATCTCAACTCAACTCAAGGATACTCAAAGATACTCAACTCAGTTCAATATAAAAGCAACAATAAAGATGCATTATAAAGAAAGCTTTTAAAATAATAGATAATAACTCAATGCATTTAAGAAACAATAATAACTCTTTTACTCTTATTTGGGAGATTCTCTAACCGACAACCATCACTATGAGCTATGTGATGATACAATGTCTCGCCCACTTTGCCAGAACTATCCTATACTTTGTTGGAGTATAATACATCCTCAACTAAGTGGATCCACTAAGCTATGCTTAAAAGCAACAAGGAATCATCTAAAAAGTATGACCCTTTCTACCCACGTTGGCATACATGATTTATGAGGACTTTGAGTTGTCTGAACTCGTCCACATATCGGTGCTCAATACTACTCCCAATAATATAACTAATGCTCATATGTTTAAAAACATTTCCTCATCTTCAACTTTGAGATTACTACTCAAAAGGTTCTCTTAAAATAGATTATACTCAAAAACTCCTCATGAACTCATTTGGAAATCAAACTTTCCTCTCATTTTAAATTTGTAAAACATTTACTCTTGGTAATACTTAGTTCTCATATATTCATTTAAAAAAATGAAACTCAACTCTCCTAATCCTCATACTCAAGTGCTCAAGTCTTAAAAATAATTTCAAAAGATTGCGAAAGACATATTAACATGACTCAAAAGTACTCCCTCGAACTTTACTCTTAAATCTATGTTGAATTTGAATTATGAATTCAAGTGTTATGATTTACATAATTCCAGATTTCTCAATGTTTAGATGTAGTTTGGATTGTTATAATTAAGAAAAGAGTAAGGATACATTTTGAAAGAACTTAGATGGAACAAACGACGAAAAATAGACGGGGGCGGACCGCCCTGGCACACTGAGTGGTACGGTGCACCAGCCCCTGAACTACAGAACGCCATTTCTGATACACTGCAAGCGCGACGCACCAGTCACCCAGGCGCATCAGTGGCACATCATGCCACCCTTCCCCAAATCATCCTGACGAATTTTTCTTCTCGATTTCTGGCCCTAATTCACCTAGAAATGATTGATTTCCTTAATACTCTCTTAGATTCGAATACCCAACTTTAGTAAATGAAAACCTACTAAAAAACAACCATCAAACTCATAACATTCATCCCAAGAACTCATCAAATCCCATTATTAAAGATTTATGAAACGAAACTTCAAGAAACTCATCAAGAACCTCAACACATGGATTATCATGGATGAAATCAACTCAAGAAACTCATGATTGGCATCAGGGTGAATGAACCCATCACTTGAAAGCTTACATACCTTGTTAGGATCAAATCCTTGGTGAAATCCCTCGAAGATCGCAAGAAACTTGAACTAACGCTTGAACTTTCTTCTTTCTCTCCTCTTGAACTTATCTCTAAAATCCTAAGAGTGTTTAGAAATTGTGAAAAAACTTATCTAAGTCAGTTTAGACCCCTAAAATATTACTAAAAACGCATAAAGCTAATGGGGTAAGGAAAAGACCAAAATTTCTCTCTTTAATTCAGATGAACCTTCCTTAATCGGGCAGACTGAACTCCAACGAGCATATCTCCCTCATCCAAACTCAAAATTTAGCAAACTTAGTGGCGTTGGAAAGAGGACTCAAATACCATTCATTTGATACTTCATGGGCCACCTAACTCATCATGTACTGAAAGTTGTGGTCGTTTGAAGTTGACCAAAAACCCACAACTTAAGCATAACTTGAACAAATCTCAAATCGGCTCTTTCCAATTTAGGTTTTTTGTAAAAGTAGCTCTTTCTAAGACCGAGGTGTTACACCTGAAGGTACTGACGATGGATGCAATGATTGGGAATCTTCAAACTATGAGATGCACAAAAACAAGACCCCTCCACGAAAGAAGAATAAAAGGATAAATCTCTAGCCCTCGAGATGTCTCAAAGTGAAGTTCCTGAAATGGATGAAGATATGGCATACCTCACTCATAAATTTCAAAAGATTGTGCGAAAACCTGGAGGTTTTATGAAAAAAGGTAACTTTGGTAGACAAGCAATTGCTAATGACTTGTTCCACAAATCTGGAAAACCAGGTCACTTCATGAGAGACTTCCCTATGAACAAGGTAAAGCATAAAGAATATGTCAATTCTGGTGGAGACAAAGACAAAATAAGGGACCAGATCGATGAAAAGCCAAACAGAAAAATAATTGTTGATTATGTAGTAAATAACGCTTTCGCCGTCTAGGGAACACAGTTCAAGTGATTCAGAAAAACCAAAACATCCTTAGGATGCCTCCTTGCTTACTGTAAGCGATGGTGAAGAAATTTTTGACTCTATGTTTGCCTTCATGGAAAATCATAAGATGATGATGCTGGTAAAGAGTCAACTCTCTCTGACCTTAAGCAAAATGTGAATACTCCCTCTATTGAAAAACTGAGAAATGTAGTTGTTGTGTTGATTGATTCAATCATTGAGCTAACCACCGAAAAGGATCTCTTAAACAACAACTTAGACATTTCTCAAGATGGAAAAATTGCTTTAGCTACTGAAATATCTGAAATACAAAAACAACTGACTACTCTAGAAGTTGAAAATGTAGAACTGAAGGAGAAGATAAAAGGGGTAACCACATGAGTTTCTAATAGGACGATTGAGGCTAGGAGTTTGCAACTTGAACTTGAACAAAAGTTATGTACTGCTGAATAAAGATGCAATTGGCCTTACAAAGAAATGTTGTGTTTGAGAGAGACCTGGTTTGTGTAAAAGAGGAATTGAATAAATCTCTCATATGGACCACTTCTTCTAAATTTGTTACTAATTTAACTAGTCAAAGAAACAAAAGTAGAAGACGATTGGGTTGTGTGAAAATAGATCCCCATACATTTTTTTTCTGTTGCTGACAACTTGTTGTGTTTGCACTGTGGTTGAAAATAGCCATCTCAAAAGGGATTATCAAGTTTGGAAAAGACATGAAGAAATATTTTCAAACATTGCTAAATAGTAAAACAAGCGAAAGAAGGTACTTGGTCTTGCTTCTGGTCCTTAGTTGAAGAAAATCACAAAAAAAATTATCCCTCCTTTATCAACTTACTGGGAACTCCGTCTCAAGTGGGTTGCCAAGTATAACAAGTAATTTTCTATGCGTGTCGGAGGAGGTAGCAACAGTCAGTGTTGGTTCATGGATAGTGGATATTCAAAACGCATGACTGAGATACAAAAAACTTCCTCTCTCTCTCAAGGCACTTCAAGGTGGAGGTGTCTCTTTTGACAATGGTAAGAAAAAGTATATTCTCAATGTAGGCAGGATTCATAAACTCCTGGAACACTCTATTAAAGATGCGTACTATGATAATGATTTGAAGTACAATCTTCTAAGTGTTTCATAGATATGTGATAAAGGGAATGAAGTTAAGTTCTTATCTGATGAGTTTGTGGTCACAAATTTTGTGTCTAGGGAGGTGATATTGACAGCAAAGAAGCGCAAAAACATATATATTACTGATTTGGATACTACTCGTAGTGACATCCTTACTTTTCTCAATGTTCAAAGGGAAAATATTCATTTATGGCACAGGAGACTCGCAATCTCAATGCTTCTCTACTAAAGAAACTTGTGTCAAAGGACCTGGTTCACGGTCTACCCAAGAATTTTTTTGTAGATGATAAATTTTGTGATACTTATGTTAAAGGCAAGCAAATCATGTCCTTATTTATGCATAATAAGAAAGTGTGCACTACCAGACCTCTTGAGTTGCTCCATATGGATTTGTGTGGTCCAGTGAAGATCCAGAGTAGAGGAAAAAACAAGTACATATTTGTGATAGTGGATGACTTCTCAAGGTTCACTTGGACAATGTTTCTAAATTCAAAGGATGAAACCTATGACGTGTTGATGATATTATCCAAGATGGTCCAGACGAAGCTAAACTGTAAAATTGTAACGATCAGGTCATATCAAGCCATTGAGTTTGAAAATGTTTAGGTTGAAAGCTTCTGTACTTAATACGGAATTCTTCACAACTTTTCAGTCCCTGGTAAACCTTAGCAGAATGTGTAGTGGAAAAGAACCCTGTTGATATTGCCAAGATTATGCTGATTGATGAAAAGCTTCCGAAAAATTTCTGGGCTGAAGTCGTGAATAATGCCTACTATGTGACCAAAAGGTGTCTATTCAGGTCCATCCTCATTAAAACTCCTTACAAGCTGCTCAACAATAGAATGCCCAAACTGAGTTATCTAAGGGCTTTCAGTTGCAAATGTTTTATTCTAAACAATGGAAAGGACGATCTAAGAAATTTGATCCCTAGAGTGATGAAGAAGTATATGTAGGATACTCTTCATCCAAAAAGGCTTGTCGAGTGTATAACAAAAGGACATTGTGCATTGAAGAAAGTGTTCATGTGAATTTTGATGAGGTTGGAGGAATTGAGAATCTATACAACAAAGAGGATTCTGAGATTGAAGAGGTGCTTCAAATTCAGAGAGACCGTCTGAGTAATGAATCTGATAATGAAAACCTCCTCAAGAAACCAGAAATTTCAAAGAAGCGATGAAAATGATGAGCGTGATGAGGGACCTGGTCTGTTGGATAATGCTAAATAAGATGACAATGCTGAATAGATGAGATGAAGATCTAGAAGGTGAAATGTAGAAGTCGATCAACCTTAATAGGTGGCAAGGAATACAGGGTGGAAACATAGATCATCCCAGCCATTGGATAATCTGATATCTCCACTGGATTATGGAATGCAAATCAGATCAAGAACAAGAAATCTTGGTGCATTTTCCGCATTCATATCATCTATTGAGCCCAAAAACATCAAGGAAGCATTGAAAGATATTGATTAGGTAAATTCTATGCAAAAAGCACTGCATCAGTTTGAAAGAAGCAAGGTATGACATTTGGTTCCCCAACTATCTAACAAAACTATAATAGGAACCACATGGGTATACAGAAACAAACTTGATAAGCATGCATTATTACAAGGAATAAATCTAGATTGGTAGTCCAAGGGTATGCTCAGGAAAAAGGCATTGAATATGATGAAACCTTAGTCCCTATGGTAAGGATGGAGGCCATTATGATACTCATTTCTTTTGCAGCCTTCATGGGCTTCAAACTGTCACATGGATGTGAAGTTTGACTTTCTAAATGGGTATATAAATGAAGAGGTCTATGTGAAGCATCCACCAGGCTTTTGAGATTTTAATCGTCCAGATCATGTGCTTAAGCCAGACAAAACTCTTTATGGACTAAAACAAGCTCTAAGAGCATGGTATGAAAGGATTTCCAAGTTCCTTATGGAGAATTGGTTCAAAAGAGTAAAAATCGACAATACTTTCTTCTTGAAATTACAAGGAAATGAACTGCTAATCATTCACATATATGTTGAAGATATTATCTTTGGAGCAACTTCTGAGGTGTTGTGCGAAGAAGTTTTTGCACTCATGGGTTGTGAGTTTGAAATGAGCATGATGGGCGAATTGAGTTTCTTCTTGGGACAACATATCAAGCAAACATCTAAAGGTACCTCCATTTGCCAAGAAAATAACATCAAAGAACCGCTGAAAAAATTCTAGATGGTGGATGCAAAGCCCATTGATACTCCTATGGGGACCAACTCAAAGCTGGATGCTGATAGACATGGTCCAAGTGTGAATGAGACCATGTATAGAGGGAGATCGTTGATGGAAATGTTGGAGTTGACCCAACCATGTTTGCCACTCCTCTAGAACAAATCACTTCCAAAAACCCAACTTCGACAATCTCTCCAGTTGAAGAAAATGCACCCTGAACTTCTACTTCAACCATTCCTCTGGTTGAAGAACTCTAAACTCCAACCACTGAGGTTCTCATCTTGCCAAGTGGTGGATTGTTTCAGAAAATGGCCTCCCTTGTTCTTTTCCATACCGTAGATCTCAGTGAGTCTCAGAACCCATGCCCTGAAGGATCTTTTCAATCTAAGGCTCAGTTTGAGAAAGAAGTTCCTGCTACTGTTGAGTATCAACCTGGTCCAGTGTTTCCTACCCTTTCAAGAAATTTTTTTGATGGATATTTGCCGAAAGGTAAAGGTGCAGAGTCAAATGTTTTTACTGCAGGTGATGAATGGGTTGTTCAAAGTCTGACGGAGATAAGAAAAGACAACATAACTTATTTTATGGGAGAGGAACCTCGGTCATTTGATCCTACTAAGTTCCCTTCTTGTGGGTTCCCTACCCAAATTTGATCAAAACCTTGATTTTGGTCTAGCTGCTGTTGAAAATGAAGATGAGGAGGAAGACGATGAACATGACCAAGCATCGATAAGGAGAGGAATGAAAAATAAAGATCCAACTACTGAAGTTCAAACGACAATGGGGTCTGGTTCTCTTATTGTCTTTGCAAAGAGTGATGAGGATGAAGACACCCAACCTTTGTGTTGGAAGATTCAAAGGAAAATGGTTCCATATTCTATAGAAAAATAGAAGGTGACTGAGGAGAAAAAGGGTAAAACCAAGGGCCTATCATATACGAGGAACTTCTTAGAAGTTGATGGGAGATGCAATTAAGTCAAGCAAAACCAGAACTAAGGAGAATCGGAGAAGAAAGAAACACTCTATTATTGATGAGGACCAGGTTTGACTAAAGATAAGGAAGACAATGAGACAATGTCCATAGATGTTGTTGATGTAGTTGAGAATAGGAGAGAGGAGGCACTGAGTAAAAAGACTACCAAGAAACCAAGGACAAGAAAAACTTAGCTTGTAAAGAAGTTACCTGTAATTAGGAGGCAGAAAGAAACAACAAAAAGGAAAAGAGAAGAATCGTCTCCTGAGCCAGTTGATGCATCAAACCATGAGTCTGATAAGGGACCTAGTTCAGTAGGGAAGAAGTGGAAGGTTGGAAAGACGTTGTCAAAGGGAGAGAGGATTGAGATCCTAAGATCTCAAAAGGTTTTAAGTGGAAGAGTGTTCGATTTGGAAATAAAAATAAAATCAGGGATGAGAACCATGGTCGATGCTGTGGAAATCCAAAGTTGGAGATATTTATTCACATATCAGCGTTGCACGAATCAAAAGTGAGAAATTCTATTACAGAATGAAGTTTAATGAATGCACAGATAGGGGATACACAATTTAATGTCAGTGAGGCGATTTTGAGAGAAATTCTATGAGTTCTTCTAAAGGGGATCAAAACAGTTGTTGGCAAGTCTCCATCAAAAGGCTTTGTGCTTCAAGTAAAAAAACTTCCAAATCAAAGTTGTGTTAGTATTCCCAAGAAGTACCTTAAAGGTGAGTATCAGTTGTTCTTTGAATTTTTTTAACAAAGTTCTACTACCCGATATGAAAAGAGAAAAGTTGCCTCAGCTATGGACTTATTCCTTATTGATAACCTTCACACTCTTGAGTTGATTAATCTACCTGCAATCATGCTTGAGAATATGCACAAGAGAAGGATGGAAATCATGGCATGGGTTATGGGTACTTGCTGACTTGGGTGTTCAAACACTTTAGAATCCCCCTTGGACACAGAGTAAGAGGACTGTGAAACAAACCATCTCCATGAACACTCTTATTTAGTGTGAATGAGTTGAAGGAAAATTTAGGAAAACGAGAAAGGTATCCAAGGTGTTGGTTGAACAGGAAGAACTCAAGCATGAGTTGGCAAATATGGCAGTCACCTTGGCCAACAAGGATGCAAAGATTGTTCGTCTGAATGTGAAGCTACAGTTGGTAAAATCTGAGGGACCTGGCCGAAAGGGTTGCCCTGAAAAATGAGAACAAAGTCCTAGAAGATAAGAACACTAAACTTCAGGCAAGGCTTCTCAAACACCATGAACAAGGAGAAGCTCGTTTATCCCTTGTCCTCAAATCCCTTCCCTCAAAGTCCCCCTTGTCCTAACCTCCCTTCCTAGTTTTCGTCCTTGTTCCTTTCTGAAACTCAGTGAGTATTGTCATGGTTTTCATGTATAATTAGATATGCACCGTTTTGAATGCTTTCTTTTATGTTTATGTGGAAAAAAAGTGGCCTTGTTTCTACTAACTTGCTTCATTACTTGGTGAATCTTTTACTTATGCTCAGTGTTGTTCAAGTGGCCATGAATTTGCTTGAACTACATTTCTGTCAACTTGATTTACTATTTTATCTCTTTTTTATAATGTTAAAAGGGAGAAAATTGTTAAGGCATAGGATCACTGATCTGGAACAAGAACAAGAGGGGGGTCTGGTTGTGTTTGGTTGATGAAAGGGGAAACATAGTGAAAGGGGAAAGAAGTTGAGAAGTTTAAGTTGTCATCATCCAAAAAGGGGAAAATATTATTTTGAGCGCACTTTGAAGTTTTCATGAATTAACCAATTTTATGATCTAATGAGAGACCAGATCCCAGGAGAGACCGAGAGTTTTTGTACATGAAAAAGATAGTTGTCTAAAGCCTGCAACTTGCAACTCTGCAACACCTGTTGTGGTTGGTGCACGTCATTTGCAGAGCAGCAGACTCTCAGCCAATGACATGACTCCAAGAGTTTTTGTCCATCCTATAATATATCCATTCCACATTCTCACAAACTTCCACATTCACACAAACTCAAGTTTTTGCAATAAAAATTTTTAGAAAGCAAAAACCATCCACTCAAGGAAATATTACTCGAATAAAAGTGAGGTACATGATAGATTATCATCGTTCTTAGTTGTTGTTAGGGTCTAGAGCTAGTGGGCAATAGAGTTATTGCTTGGTTTTGTTAAGTAACAGAGTTCTTAATGTGAGGGGGAAGGGATTATAAGTTCAATTCTTA
This sequence comes from Solanum piurae, assembly GCA_029582685.1. Taxonomy (NCBI): domain Eukaryota; kingdom Viridiplantae; phylum Streptophyta; class Magnoliopsida; order Solanales; family Solanaceae; genus Solanum; species Solanum piurae. The sequence goes on from JAJOOO010036272.1 coordinate 28,334, forward strand.
GATGGGAAAAGGGTCAAAAATGCCCTTAAACTATGTGAAAGGAACAAAAATGCCCTCCATTTATAGTTTGGCTAAAAAATGCCCTTGTCGTCAATATTTTGGTTCAAAAATGCCCTTGCAGTCAATACTTTGGTCCAGAAATGCCCTTATAGTTACTAAATAGGTCAAAAATGTCCTTTTCCGAATAAGTATATTATTTTTTCTTTTTAAACACATTTTCTTCTTAATTAAATTAT